>CAHIKZ030003556.1:507500-665000 GCA_903632075.3 Acanthosepion pharaonis | reverse complement strand
CCATCCATCCATCCAGCATGGCCTCCATCCATATATTGTATCCATCCATCCATAAATCCAGGTGCCAGGCACAACAGTATCCATCCATCCATCCATCCATCCCCAGCATGGCTCACCATCCATCCATCCAACCATCCATCCATTCATGTCGGCCCACCCCATCCATCCATCCATCCATCTATCCCAGCATGGTCACCATCCATCCATCCATCCATCCATCCATCCCAGCCAGTCTCATCCATCCATCCATCCATCCATCCATCCCAGCATGGTCACCATCCATCCATCCATCCATCCGTCTATCTCCAGCCATCCATGGTCCACCATCCATCCATCCATCCATCCATTCATCCCAGTATGGCCCACCATCCATCCATCCATCCATCCCCATCCATCCATCCTGCATGGTCCCCATCCATCTATCCCATCATCCCCAGCATGGTTCATCCATTCATCTCATCCATCTATCCTCAGTAATGGTCACCATTCCATTCATCCCATCCATCTCCATCCATCCATCCAGTATGGTCACTATCCATCCATCCATCCATCCATCTATCCCAGCATGGTGGTCACCATCCATCCATCCATCCATCCATCCCAGCATGGTCACCATTCATCCATCCATCCATCCATCCCCAGTATGGTCACCATCCATCCATCCATCCATCCATCCATCCATCCCATTCATCCTCAGTATGGTCACCATCCATCCATCTATCCATCTATCCAGTATGGTCACCATCCATCCATCCATCCATCTCAGTGTGGTCACCATCCATCCATCCATCCCCAGCATGGCCCTGTTCCATCCATCCATCCATCCCAGCATGGTCACCATCCATCCATCCATCCATCCTCAGTATGGCCATCCATTCATCCATCTATCCATCCATCTATCCATCCCAGTATGGTCCATCCATCCATCCATCCATCCCAGTATGGTCATCCATCCATCCATCCATCCCAGCATCCATCCATCCATCCATCCATCCATGTTCATCCAGTCATGGTCACCATCCATCCATCCATCCATCTATCCCAGCATGGTCACCATCTATCCATCATCTATCCATCTATCCCAGTATGGTCACCATCCATCCATCCATCCATCCATCCACCATCCATCCATCTATCCCAGCATGGTCACCATCCATCATCCATCTTATCCATCCCCAGCATGGTCACCATCCATCCATCCATCATCCATCCCACATGGTCACCATGGTCCATCCATCCATCCATCCATCCATCCATCCATCCATCCATCCATCCATCCATCCTGCATCACCATCCATCCATCCATCCCAGCATGGTCACCATCCATCCATCCATCCATCCATCCATGGTCATATCCATCCCAGTATGGTTCCAACCATCCATCTATCCCAGCATCCATCCATTCATCCATCCATCCCATTCATCCATCCATCCATATGGTCACCATCTATCCATCCATCCATCCATCCATCCATCCATCCATCCCAGCATGGCCTCCACCATCCATCCATCCATCCATCCATCCATCCATCCCAGCATGGTCACCATCCATCCATCCATCCATCCATCCATGGTCCCACCATTCATCCATCCATCCATCCATCCTCAGCATGGTCCACCCATCCATCCATCCATCCATCCATCCCATTCATCCATCCATCCATCCATCCATCCCAGCATGGTCACCATCCATCCATCCATCCATCCATCCCAGCATGGTCACCATCCATCCATTCCATCTGATTCATCCATCCATCCATCCATCCATCTATCCCAGCAGTATGGTCACCATCCATCCATCCATCCATCCATCCCAGCATGGTGGCCATCCATCCGTCCATCCATCCATCCCTCTATCTCATCCATTCCATCCGTCCATCATTCATCCATTCATCCATCCATCCATCCATCCATCCCCAGCATGGTCACCATCCATCCATCCATCCATCTCATCCATCCATCCTCAGCATGGTCCATCCATCCATCCATCCATCCATCCCATGCCTGTATGGTCATCCATCCATCCATCCATCCATCCATCCATCATCCCATCCATCCATCCATCCCCATCCATCCATCCATCTCAGTATGGCATCCATTCATCCATCTATCCATCCATCCATCCATCCATCCAGCATGGTCACCATCCATCCATCCATCCATCCATCCATCCATCCATCCATCCATCCATCTATCTATCTCAGTTTGTTCACACTCCATTCATCCATCCATCGCATCCATTTGTCACATCCATCCATCCATCCATCCATTCATCCATCCATCCCATTATCTATCAATTTCAGTCTGTCCATCCATCATCCATCTATTCATTCATCTATCTCTATTATCATCCATTCATTCATCTATCTTATCCCATCCATATCCATCTACTCATTATTCATATCTATCATCTATCTGTTCATTCATCTATCATAATTCCATCTATCTATCATCTATCCATTCATCCATCTATCCATCTATCTATCTATCCATCTATCCATCCCAGTATGGTCACATCTATCCATCTATCTATCTCTGTTTATATCAATTCCAGTCCATTCGTATTTATCTATCATACCCAGTCTGTTTATCTATCTATCTATCTCATCCAATTCATCCTGTTCTCCATGGTGGAGCATCTGAGCAGTCCCTTTTTTTTCTTTGGTATTTTTTTTTTTTTCCATCCATCCCTTTAGTCCAAGTGCAGCTTGTTAGGACGCAGGGGTTACAGAAGATTTGAAGCAAGAGCAGATAGGAGAGATAGAAGAAAGGATGAAGAGAGGATAGTGGATAGATCAAGGTAACTGAGGTGTCGATTGACATTACATTTTGAATAGTTGGAGATTATAGCTCTCAGGAAACAGTAATAGGAAAGGTGTTTCACAGGCGAGATGTGCGGGGAGGGTGAAGCTATTGGAGTAGAAGAGATCTATCTACATTTAAATGTTTCTACAGTGTAAGGGTCCAGGATGCCAGCCTCTAGAGCGCTTTGAATTCATGGAGTCTGGGAACATCGTGAAAGCAGCTCATCGGAGCAATTACTATGAAAGTATTTTGTAGAAAAGACAGAGAGGGCGACGGCGCGTCTGTGAGAGCGACTGTAGACGAGACGCCAGATCAGGGCCAATTATATTGTCTATATCCGTCTCTGGATCTTGTCAAGAACTCCCTGGTAAACAGAAGGTGCACCAAACCATATATGGCAGCAATACTCCATGCAAGGGCGGACGGTTGATTTGTATATTTGAAGAATCGATTCGGGTAGAAGAATTTCTGGCGGGCACAGAGTCAACTTTCCGCGGTGGACGAAGCCAATTGACTCAATGTTTTGTTCCATTCAGGTCAGCAGTCAACGTGGACCGAGCAGACGCAGAGAGTTGCTCTCAAAAGTTGACTATTCTAATGGGGGCAGGGAAGGATCTCTATGGTGATTAATAGAGAGAAGTTTAGTTTTTGAGTCGTTAAAGTTGACCAGCCAATTCTTGCCCCAAGTAACAACCGATTGGAGGTCCATTTCAAGACGCATGGCCTATCTAGTTTTGTCACCGACACTAGATTTGTTTTTTGAGGCAGGAGTAATTGTAGTGTCGTCCGCGTAGATGCCAACTTGGGAATCTATGGCGTCAGAAAGGTCGTTGATGAAAATAAGAATAGAGAGGGACCAAGAATGGAGCCTTGGGGAACACCTGTGTTCGTGGGATAGGAACTGGAGGAGAATCCGTTGAGAACGACCTTCAATTCACGGTTTGACAGGAATGCTCGTATTAAGTCAAGCAATCGACCTGTAATACCATAAATCTGGAGCTTGCGAAGAAGGACGGCATGTCAAACCCTATCAAACGCTTTGGATATGTCTAGTGCCACGACAGGAGCCTCAGCGTTATTTTGAAGGGCTTGGTAGACGGTTTCAGTGAAGTACATCAGCTGTAGATCGGGCGTAGCGGAAACCATATTGCTTGTCTGAGAGCAGGTCGTGTGAGGTAAGGTGGTTAACCACTTCGGCGTTGATTAGGGCTTCGAAGACTTTGCCGAAGACGGGTAGGAGACTAATAAGACGGTAATTAGAGGGGTCAGAGGGGTCTCCAGTGTTCTTAAAGACAGGAACAATGGATGAGGACTTCCAGCAGTCAGGAAAACAGGATTCCTTGAGGCAGTAGTTATATAGTTTAGAGAGGGCGGGCGCTAGCTCAGGCGCGCATTTCTTCAAGACAATGGCTGGTATGCCATCTCCACCAGCCTTGTGGGGGGATAAATTGATAATGCCCAATACCAATGACGGGGGTTATGTAACCCGCTCAATAGGGCCTCAGTTCTTAGAGGGAAGTCTAGTATGGGTACACCGGTGGAGTCGAGTTGAATTAATGAGAATTTCCGAGCAAAGCATTCAGCCTTGTCGGCAGAGGAGGTCAAGACCTCGAACTGGTTGAACAAAGGAGGTATGGAGGGTTTCTATTGTTCAGGACGCAGTTTGCAGAGTCGCCAATATTCTTTGGGGCCAAATTATAAAGATCCAATACGCCCTTCATCCGAGCAGCAAATATTGACTTAGCTTTGTTGAGGGACACACTTACACTCGTTACGGGCGGAGGCAAAAGAGACGTCTATTGCAGTCCGACATGTCTCTACGAAATAGGTGAAAACAGGTTCCTAAAATAATGGCGGCTGAGCAAGCAGCGGAGAACCAATAGGAATGTTACTTGACTTTAAATTTCCTTGAGGGGATGAAAGCGTAAGCTTAGTTCAGTAGGAGAGATATGCAGATGGTGTCACTGTTACCTGCACGGATGGTGGAATCACTGAGCCGAGTTCAAATTCCGGACTAGTCAGTTACGTTCACTTTCGCACAAATGCCCTTGGGGAAAGGCATGAAATCATCACTTCCTACAATGGTAGACTAGTCAGGCTAGCCTTTGGTGAAACTTACTCTAAAAGAAGTCACTTTCATTAATATAGAAAATGGTATCTGTGGAGAGCCATGATCGCCTACATCCTGAAAGGACATGGCATTTAAGATAAAAAAAAAAACAAAAAAACACAAAAGCTGCTATTAATAGATGAGCTCACATCTCAAATTGTTCCTGGTCGGTAGACAGTCAAAAAGAAGAAATTTCACTGAAGAAAGCAACAGGAAACCACGCTACTACCTTTCTGAAGAAGTCATGAAAATCATCGATATAATAAAGAAAAGGAAGCTGTGGAGAGCCTTTACCGATTACGTCCTCAGCTGATATGATATTTTAAAAACGGCTTGTAGAGCATAAGGTTAAAGGTGAGAAAAAATTATGTTATGCCAATATTCCAACTGTGTACCTGCCGAGTCACGTGACTGAGTGGTTTGCTTTCTGACCATAAGACACGGGTTCGAATTTGAGCATGGTCGATTTGTCTGGAAGGTAGCTTTTTGATGTTATTGGCCTGGAAACAATACCATGAGTATGGAACTATTTGGGTAGCTGTCAATCGTTGAGCTAGATAAATCAAGCATTATACAGTGAAAACATCAGATCAACTTTCAGCTAAGAATTACATCTTGGGCTATGAATTTATTGACTCACCAATATATATATATATATATATATATATATATATATATATATATATATATATATATATATATAGTTAACCGATTATGAAAGGCAACCAAGGCCTTTGGGAAGCTTAAGCATTGCCTATGGGATGTTCATGAAGTTTCACTGAAAACGAAAATCAGTGTCTATCGAACAGTCATTCTCATCACACTTCTTTATGGGTCAGAATCGTTGACGCCATACAGGATGGACATCAATCAACTTTTAATAAACACTGTCTTCGCTCAATACGCGGTTATACACAGCAGAACAAAATCTCTAACCCTGATCTTTTCATCATATGTGCTGTCGGTGGTATTGAATCTTTTCTGATGCAATCACAGTTCAGAATGGGCTGGTCATCTCATCAGAATGAGTTATGATCAGATGCCGAAAATCTTCATGTATAGCCAACTTTTTATGGTAAGCGTAATATAAGCTGTCTTTGGTTACGCTTCAAGGAAAAAAAATTAAATACAATTGCTGCAAACGTCCCTATAGAGGAATTCAAACTTGCTGTTGAAAACCGAGCAAACTGGAGAAATACCTGCTACTGAGGTATGACTAACTTTGAAATGAATTGTCTCAATCATTTGAGAGAATTAAGAATTAACATTAAATCTTGGGCTAATACATCAGCCCATATGATGGTCAAACTTTCAGTATACTCTTTGTGTGGATTTGTTTGCAGGACTGAAGCCTCATACGAAACATAAACCTAAAAATTAAGCTGAAAGACACTCAGACGTCGAAAATGACGAGAGAGTTCATCATATATATGTATATATATATATGCAAGTTTCATTAATGATCGACAAAGGTACTACTGTTGAGCTTTTTTTTAATTTTTTCTTGTGTTCTGACAAGAGATTTCTTTTCTGGACAAAGAGTGTTAAGAACTGTCCGAATGTTCTATGTTTTAAGGTTTTTCAGCTATACCTTTAGCCATTATCAAGGATCATTATCATAATTGAACCATCCTTGATAATGGCTAAAGGTATAGCTGAAAGCGCTATAAACACAGAACATTCGGATAGTTCTTACAAAACTCTTTATCCAGAAAAGAAAGCTCTTGTCAGAACACAAGAAAAAATAAATAAAAAGCTCAACAGTAGTACCTTGTCGGTCGTTTTAATGAAACATGCATAAAGGAAGGATTGTTGCCTAATTATACAAATATATATATATATATATATATATATATATATATAATGAACTTTCTCGTTACATTTACTTGATTTTAAAAGAAATATAGTCTATTAGTAATTAAGAGTAAAAATTAATATTTTAAAATTATAGTTCAATATAATATATTCTAACCCAAACGCCCCCTTTAGAAAAAAATCTTTAAGTATACAAGTACGAATTTAACGGAAAAAATGCCGAAAAACTTTTTGTCGTTAATAAAAAAAAGAAAACAGACGACATGCGCTGAAGGGATGTCAAAATTCGTTGAAAAATATACCTCTACCCTCCCTAAACTTAACCTCTTTTTCGAACGTAACTCATAATTGATACAACAATAGTTAATAAAAATGAACACGCTACCGCCCCTGTCTAAATGATTGGATTTCTCTGTATCCTTGGAAACAAGAAATTATGAAATATATATGTGTTTAAAACCCAGTAAATATAAAAATGTTATTCGAAAATTCACTTGAAGATGAAACAGAACTAATGCCTTTAATTTAATTATGTAATCAAATTTGAAGTTTTTAGCTTCGGTTTTTGAAACATGGTAATTCCTGTGTAGCGAAGAAAGCATATTTTTAAATCAGTTAATTTATAATATTTATGCTCTGTAAATTTACATTGAGCACTGTTTTGTAAAAATAAAAATATCAATTAAGAGCACCGGATTATATATCTTATTATTTCTTTCTTTTATTATAATATATATATATATATATATATATATATATATATATATATATATATATATTATATTTGGTGGATAGATGTGAGTTTGTGACCCTGGGTTTCACGCTTTTGCGATCGTCAGACAAACTGATTAATTTTTTTAAAATTTGGGCTTTATGTAGATTGCGTGTATTGGTGTTATTATGGGAATGGGGGGGGGAAAACGTCGTCGTGATGTCATCGTGCTAACGCAAACATAGACGTATGTTCATACGCCCAATGAAGTACGCAGACACACATACACACTTGGTCGTCCGTCGGGACTCATACATATATAAACATATGTGGGAAGTTTCGGATATGACATATGTATGTATACGGGTGGTGTTGTGTCTATACATACGCTTTTGTATGATGAAATTCAAAGATTGGAAGTGTAGCGAAAATTTCTCGTGAATGTCTCGTGAATGTATACATGTCATTTTTCTTTTTTTCCACTGAATAATATCTCCTCGCATGTATGTATATACGTGTGGTGGGGTCTGTGTAAAATTATGATAGATAAAATTATTATTATTTTTATTTATATTTATTTTTAAATTTTTGAAAAAAAGGGTGTTTATTTGTTATATTTAAAGCTGGTTATTTGTTTGTTTTTGATGACTATGTATATGTAAATGGTAGAAATTTCGGTTTGTAATCGTTATTGGTTATTTTATATGGTGGTATTTAATATGCTGGGGGGAGTGGGTAGTTTCCGTTAATAATTATAGCGGGTTTATATGATAATAGTAGATGTGAAGTGATAGTAATGTTGTAAGGGATTGGTGACAATGATAATATAAGTAGCTAATAGTTATTGTAAATTGGTAGAAGTGATTAGTAATGGTGGTGGGAGAATGATAAAACCCATAAATGTAGTTATATGGTTGTTAGTTTGAACTAAAAAGTGGTTGTTGGTGTTTTATTCGTTATATGTATTAATTTATTTTGGTATAAATCCTGATAATAGGTATTCTGTGTAAAATTATGATAGTTGAAAATTGCTATAATTTTTATTTTTAATTTACAAAAAAAACACATTTGTTATTATTTTAAAGCCGGTTATTTCCTTGTTTTTTTTAGTTTTTTGATGACTGTGTATATGTAACTGGTAGAAATTTCAGTTTATAATCCTTATTGGTTATTTTTATGGTGGTATTAAATATGCTGGGGGGGTTGTATACGTTAATAATTATGGCGGGTTTATATGGTAATAGTAGATGTGATGTGATAGTAATATGTAAGGGGGTTGGTGACAATGATAATATAAGTGGTTAATAGTTATTGTAAATTGGTAGTAGTGATTAGTAATGTTGGTGGGAGAATAATAAAAACCTATAAATGTAATTATTGTGGTGATAGCTTGAACTAAAGAGTGGTTGTTGGCGTTTTATTTTATTATATTTTCTATATTTATTTGTTTATTTTGGTATGAATCCTGGTATAGGTATTTATTCTCATGGTTACATATGGAAATTATTTCTGATCTTATTGTTTTTTTTTTTTTTTTTTTGTTTTTTAAGGTATTAAATATGCTGAGAGAGTAATATACGTTAATGATTATAGTGGATTTATATGTTAATAGTAGATGTGATGTGTTAGTGATGGTGTTGGTTGTTGGTGGTAATGATAATATTAATCGTTAATAGTTATTGTAAAGTGGTAGAAGTGATTACAAAATTTTTTTTGATTCCAAATAAAATTTCGCTTGAAGATGGAACAGAGCTTAGTACTTTTAATTCAATTTAATTCAAATAATTATATTGAAGTTTTTTAAATCTTGTTTTGAAACATGAGATCTCTTATGTAGCGATGGAATCATATTTTAAATAAATAATTATATTTAGGCTCTAATTTTGTATCGAGCACTGTTTTTTAAAAACAATAACAAAAATACTAAAGAACTTTGTATTATTTTACCAACGAGTTCTTTCCCTAATTTCTATATATTTTCCACACACACACACACACACACACATATATATATATATATATATATATATATATATATATATATATATATATATATATATATATAATATTGAGTGCTGGTATTAATAAAAATAGTGCCTGATTCAATATAACAGGGCTATAAAAATCATGGTTTAATAAATATACATTCCTCCTTCAACGGTAAAAGACTCAAATTTTCATGCACAACACAATCTTCAGGTGCTCAGTTAAGATTATTATGTTACGATCAGACTTAACTCAGCACATGAGTGCATGAAACCCGTGTTGTACTACTAGCGAGGAAGAAATGTATATTTATCAATATATATATATATATATATATATATATATTGTATAGGGGCACTAGACCATTATTCAAACATATTGTTAAATCTAACAGACAACAAATATCTATTATGCTTGATCATGAGCCGTTCTAAGTTTTTTTGTATAGTGGCTTTAGTTTCGGGAGAAAATAAAAAAACAAAAACTTTCCAACATTTGCATAGTTTTTATTATGTTGTTCATCGATCTTAGAACGGCTCATTATCAAACATAATGGATATTTGTTGTCTGTTAGATTTAAAAATATATGTTTGAATATATATATATATATATATATATATAATAAAATGAAAGAACAACTACGAAAAGCATAACAATCTAACATGTTTCACAAACAAAAAGCCAGAAACACTGCTATTTTCAATTATGTTTGGGTCAGTGTCACGTGTATTAAAATCGTGGATAATTCTATATGTATGAAATTTTGTGAAGATTCTTGTATGTCTAAGCGGGCATCAGATGATAATGTGCATTCGTTGACCAATAAGAACTGATCCAAACAAAACTGAAAATTCCAAAGTTCTGTCTCTTTGTCTGTTTTCTCTCAATCTCTGATGAAACTTTAATAACAATGAAACATGTTAGATCGATATATGTTTCCTATTTGATCTTTTATTTTATCTTTCTGTTGGTCTCTGATCC
This sequence comes from Acanthosepion pharaonis, assembly GCA_903632075.3. Classification (NCBI taxonomy): domain Eukaryota; kingdom Metazoa; phylum Mollusca; class Cephalopoda; order Sepiida; family Sepiidae; genus Acanthosepion; species Acanthosepion pharaonis. The sequence continues at coordinate 654,591 of CAHIKZ030003556.1, read as the reverse complement.
ATATTTGATCTGCATTTGATCTTTAACTCATATATATATATATATATATGTGTGTATGTGTGTGTGATAGAATAAGGAACAAATAGAAAACGTTTATAAATCTAACAAGTTTACCTTTTAGACGTTACATTTATAAACACTTCCTACATTACTATTAAATGTTTCCTAGTATATATATATATATATATATATATATATATATATATATATATATATATATATATAAATATAAATAAACATAACGAATGTCTATTATGTTTGATCATGAGCCGTTCTAAACTTCTTATAGCTGCTTTAATTTCGGGTGAAAATAAAGACAAAAATTGTCCCATTTGGATATATTTTTATTAATCTGTTGTTTGATTGAAGCTTTCAGCTCACATGAGCCATCATCAGAATGGTTATATGGACATTAGAAAAAATATGTTCCCTTACATTCAAGCAATTTTTGCAAGACTGGGCTGTTAAACACAGGTTATCATCTGCTGGTTACCCACAATCCAATGGTCGGGCAGAGCTTGCAGTCAAAACGGCCAAGAGAATCGTAAATGGCAACACAGGAGCCCAAAGATCGTTGGACAATAATCGTGCAGCAAGAGCCATCCTCCAATACAGGAATACGCCCATTCAAAACATTGGGCTATCCCCTGCTCAACTACTACTCCACCGCCGACTACGTGACTACATACCATCCCACCCCACACTCTATAAGCCACACGCGAATTGGATAACCGCAGCCCAAAATCGCGAGATAAGTCTGTCCCGGCGGAACGCTCGTCTCATAGAGAGATACAACAGAACAGCACACACTTTAAACCCCCTTCAAAAAGGACAAATAGTGGCACTACAAAGACCAACAACCCGTCGATGGGACACAATAGGTCAGGTCATTGAAACCCTCCCCAACCACCAATACCGTATCAGAGTTGACGGATCAGGTAGAATTACCTTACGAAATCGCCGATTTCTCAGGAAACTGGATACACCAACAATTCCAGTTCCCAGACCTAGTGCCTTACCCGAGACCCCTACACCAGTGCCACAAACATTCGACGCTGGAATAACATCAAACACTGCTCAGTCGTCTAAATAACACGGACAAAACCCCTCGGGCATTGTCCAGACTACTTCTGCACAACCAGCCAGGTTTAAAGGAACTCATTCCTCCCCAAAGGCCACTACCCACACGCGATGGGGGAGGGGAGAGGGAGATGTAGAATAACAATAATAAACAGCGCTTACCGGCGTAAAGGTGCCAGCTAGCGTCCAGCTTGCAGACAAAAATAAAGCAGGTTGTAACTTAATACAAACCCTGCAAACTAACTGATGAATCAAGCTGGTATTTATATAGAAATACCTCCACTCAGGTACCAGTAGCCAATCACAGACCAAGCAATGGACTATCCCACTTTAGCACAATGAGATGCTCCATGACACCATAAATAGCTCTCTTTCTAAAGGTTGAATTATTATTCACTTAGCTTGCTCCACAACTGAGTGTTTATCTCTACCACGTGATTTTTCTACAACCACCAAAGATGATATTTTGTTATATTGACATAGAAGGTTGCCATGCGACTATAACGGTCGCAGAATAGCAGACGCAGGTCGTAAATTCTGGATGCGGTTCTATGACGTCGTACTATGAGAGACCAAAACATTAACAATAGAATCATGTGTCTAGAAGCAATGTAATATGTTGCGACTGGTTTGAAATGTGATTTTGTTGAGTGTGGGTTTCTTTGTTTTAATATAGATAGCCTCCAATATATGAACTTTCTATTACTGTATTTATGTGTGAGTATTATTGTGTTATCAACTAATATCTATCTAATATTATGTACATAGCTATGTTTTTTCTAAGAAATGTTGTTTAATAGAACTAAGATCAGAAAAAGTGACAGGTAAGTCTACGGGAGAGTGTGGTTGTAGTAAAACCAATGTATGTAGTGGGTTTATTATTAGATACAATCTCTGAACGGACATGTAAATTGATACACTACATTGTTTTTGTAGAGGATTTAGTTGTGTGGTTATACGCTTATTGGAGGCTATGAGGTCAATTGTTTTAAATTTTTTATAAAATATGATGAGCTTAACTTGTTTATTATTATTAATGGGTTTAACATTTCTACCTATTATGTTTTTGAGTGTTTGTTTCATCCTGTTTGTAACTATTATGTATTTATTTAGCATAAGTTAATAGTATTATGTTTATTTTGATGTACACTATTATAGTTACAATTATTATTAATATTATCAATTTGGTTAGTGGTATTATTAAGTTTATTGAGATACATTTTAATTTATTGATCAGTGACGAAATTCGGAAATCCGTTATTAACAAGTGTCTGTTTAATGTTATTTAATTCTTTATAGAATATGGTTTTGGAAGAAGATATCATTTGTGTGTGTTGGATTAAGTTTTTTATAACGGCTAAATTATATCATTGGGGATATTCACTATTATAATTAAGAAGACATGAATTAATGCTTGTGGGTTTTCTATATAGAGAAGTAGTAAATTTATGTGTGTTGAAATCAATAAATACATCAAGGAATAGAATTTTACTATTAATGTTAAGTTTTAATGTAAATTTGAGGACAGAGTGGCTTTCAAATTTGTTTTTAAATTGTGTAATTTGATCAATATTTTTAGCTAAAACAAAAATGTTATCTATATAGCTTACATATATAAGGGGTTTATTAGTGTCTATTAAGTATTTTATTTTCTAAATGTGCCATATAATAATTAGAAAAAAGAGGACCTAAAGGAGATCCCATCGCAATACCATCTATTTGAGTATAAATATTACCTAGGGGGTTATGAAAAGTACTTGAGTGGTATATGCTAATAATTTTTTTTAAATAATGGGTTTGATATTGATGGGTGGGAGAGAAGTGTGATTGTAGACATCATGGATAATGATGTCAAATGTTTCATGGACAGGGACATTAGTAAATAAATTTTGTACATACAAAGATGCAATTATTTGGTTGTTTGGTTTTACAACATGAAGAAATTGTATAAATTCATTTGTGGAGTTAATACAATATTTACTTGGAAGGTAGGGAGTAATTAATTTAAGGGTTTTTTGAAAGGTAATATACTGCTATGAGCATTTGTAAAATGATCGAAGCTTAGAACGGCCCATGATCAAACATAATAGACATTCGTTGTATGTTATATTTTACAATATATGTTTGAATAATGATCTGCCCCATATATATATATATATATATATATATATATATATATATATATATATATATATATATATATATATAGGGGCAGATCTGTGGTCTGTTTTTCTTTTAAATATTAGCTCTGTATTTACATTGAGCTCTCAGGATTTCATCCTCCTTGGAATTACCCATACGGATTACTAAGTTCTTCATAACGTAACTATATATATATATATATATATATATATAATTACCAGATGCAGCATTCACTAATGGAAGTTCGAAAAACAGGTCGAAATACACCAACGAAGAAGATGAAGATCAAATGATTCATAAAAATAATAGCTTATAAAATATATTGTTCCAAAACAAATCAAAAGGATTCTTCGTTGCACATTTAATAATAATAATAATAATCGAAAATGTGGCATATGGGAAACATCAACAATCCCTGTTGTAGTTGGAGCCCCAGGGACTGGTTGGAAAAGATTGCAGTAGACTAATTGAAGGGATTCCTGAAGTCCATGCCTCAAGGAGATACAAAAATTGTTCTGACAAGTACAGCCCACACCTTACGAAGGGCTTTATCTATGTAATTTAATTCTTTTTTTTTTTTGTCAGTGGAAAGTGTCATGACGCCATTTCTAACCTTAGGTCCCTAGGCGGGACAAGGAAAGAAATGTGTAAACGCCAGAAATCAAAGAAAATAATAATAATAATAATAAACACGATGTCTTGTTGTTGGTATTCTGCTTTCTATTGCATGCAAGTATGTGTGAGAAAGCAAGGGAGAGAGAAAGAGAGAGGGTGAAAGTAGGGAAAGGAGAAAAGAGATAAAGAAATAGGGTGAGAGAAGAGACAAAGAGAAAGGTAGTAGTGAGAAGGTGACATAGAGGGAGAGAATAAAGGTGAGAGGAAAAGGGAGAGAAGGTGAAAGAAAAGGAGAGAAGGTGGTAGATGTGAATATAGAGGTGAGGGAAAAGGCGAGACGGAGAAGAAAAGGGAAGAAAAGAAAGAAAACCAGGATAGAGAGAAAAAGAAAAAGAGAGAATGATAAACAGGGAGTAGGATTGCAGGAAGAGGATGATAGGGAGATAAAAAATAGAAAGGAAATGCTGAGATAATTACATAGAGAAGAAGTGGGGAAAGAGAACATGTAAGATGGAGAAAAAGAAAAAGAGAGAAAAGACAATCACAGGGAGAAAAGAAAAAGGAGAGCGAGACTGTGGGAAGATAGTAATGAGAGAAAGAGAAAGAGGGTAAAGATAAGGAGGGAGGAAAATGAGAGACAAGGTAGAGAAGGAAAGGGATAGAGCAAAAGAGACAGATAAATAAAGGGGAGGGGAAGAGGAGAGAAAAGATAACTAGAAAGAGAAAAAAGAAGGAAGAAATAGAGAGAGACAGAGAGAGAGAGAATGTTGTACACACTTTTGAATTAAATTCGACTTTTTTCTTTAGGAAGGACACTTCCGGTTCCGGTTCCTTGTAAAGTTTGTGGAGACAAAAGTTTTGGCAAACATTATGGCGTCTTCTGTTGTGATGGATGTAGTTGTTTCTTCAAACGAAGCATACGCCGGAAAATGGTTTATTGCTGCATCGGTGAGTCTCGTTTTTATCCATTTTCTTTTCATTGTTTTTCTAACTTTACTCATTCCAGTTTTCCTTCATTCATTTTTTTTTTTTTTAATTTTCTTTATTTTCTTCTTCGATTTCAATCGTTCCATTCAAAAAATGTAGAACAAAACAACTCTAATCTTTATACACCAGTCAGCCATATTTACATGATTTTCGTTATTTTTATTAAGGAAATCATTGTCAGCCTTTATTCATTTTTGTGAATAAATATATTTTCATCTTCATTTTTTATTACTTGAAGCATTGTCAACCATTATTAATAAATTTTGACGAGTATTTGCTTTAAACTTAATTTTTTTTTTAATGAAGCATTGTCAGCCATTATTACTAATTTTTCACTAGGATTTACTTTCTTCTTCATTACTTATTAGATGAAGCATTGTCCGCCATTATTATTAATTTTTCACTAGGATTTACTTTCGTCTTCATTTTTTTAGATGAAGCATTGTCAGCCATCATTACTAATTTTTGACTAGGATTTACTTTCATCTTCATTTTTCATTAGATGAAGCATTGTCAGCCATTATTATTAATTTTTCACTAGGATTTACTTTCGTCTTCATTTTTTTAGATGAAGCATTGTCAGCCATTATTATTAATTTTTGACTAGGATTTACTTTCATCTTCATTTTAATGTGTTGCTTTTAATATTCACCACAAAATTTTTCCTTTCCTTTTATTTTTTATTACCCGTCATAAATTGATGACCCGTGTAACATTTGCGTTGAAATGTAACTAAAAATTAGAATTAAATTAAAAACTTCATTAGAAATATTACAGGCTTTTTTTAAATCAATTTCACCCCAAGCAAGGGAGCAAAGCTACTAAGATACAATGGCTTACTGGGAACGGAAGAATTAAAAATGAGAAACTTGACTAATAAAAAAGAACAGCTCGCTATCATTAATACTGATTTTAATTTTTAAAGCCGAGAATTGTTTGCCATATTTACATGTGATAAAAAAAATTCTTCTTTTGATAAAATCTTTGTAACTTTGTTATTAATTCAACTCTGCTGAAATAATGTGAATAAAAGTATTTTATTGACATTATTTCATTTGTCGTTATAACATATTGTTTCCCTTTATCAGGTTCCTGTCATTCTGGTTAGATATTTAATCAATGGGAGGGGGTTGTTCTCGTCCCTTTGACCCTGTCTTGGAATATATCGCCTAGTTTTTATTTAGTACTGATCAGTTATATATCGTCCCGTTCTCACTAACGATTGAACTCACAATTGCTATGACACCTGGAGCAAATCTTTAATCCACTATGCCCTAGACACTATGCCGATGAACAATTGAATAACTTGGAAACTTAAACCTAACCTACTTGCTAATAAGTGCCGCTGATGCTACTTGTCACGCTTTCTACTGTGCTTTCTGTTGCTTCTATTTCTTTCTTTATTATTAGAAAGAGAAAAAAAATCTACCCCCGTAGTTTCAATAAAGGGGCCAGTTCGAAATTCCCTGAAGTTTACCCGGATCGGCACGCACCTGATGAAGGCCGCAAAACACAACGACTGAAACGTTATGATAGCAAGAACAAAATCAAGTTCAATATTCCGCATGTAAATAGCTGATAACATGTGCTCACAGAGAAATAAATAAATAATAACAAAATCGAACTAACCCATCTCTAAAATTAGATGAATAATAAAAATCGCCAGGCAAACAAAGTAATACTTCGACCAACCAATCAGACAGCTTTCACCGCTATGATGTAAGAAAAGAAATAATAACAAGGAAACCAAAATTTCTAAAAATACATAGTTCGACCAACCAATCAGAATGCTATCACAACCAGGAGATAGGCCGTGAGTTAATGAAAAGCAGAGCACACTGTTCGAAGCGAATCTATAGATGGAAACCAAAATCAGAGTCGATAAATTAATTTTCTGAAGCTACGGCCATCGTAACATACCCAGGGACAAAATAGGATATTTGCACGACTAACTGACCAACTTACGAGCTAAACCGTACTTGCAAAATTGAAAATAAATATACCTTCCTGCACGGCGTCTACTGCATTTCGATACATACATACGTATACATATATATTTACACAAACACACACACACACTCTCTCTCCTCTATATATATATATATATATATATATATATATATATATATATATATATATATATATACTTGAACTCTTGAGATTTCAATTTTCACCTTATCCTTCTGTATTATTATATTGGGATATATAAAGATTTTTTGGGATTTTTTTTTTTTTTCAGCCCTTTGTGCATTTATTTTAATTATTACTCAAAGCCAATATGCAACCAAATCAGTTCTACGGATATTTGGTGCGAACAGACATTGTCTCATTCATAATTAAGAAACTCCTAATTCCCAGACGCTCCTCATCCCAGAAATTCAGCCAAGAAAACTTTTGGTTGTTTGTTTTTTATTTAATTCACTCAAATATTGTCCTATTGCAGGTGAAGGTAGTTGTTTAGTTGACAAACCCCGACGGAATTGGTGTCCTTACTGTCGGCTACAAAAATGTTTTAAAGTAAACATGAATCCAGACGGTAAGTCATAAAGAAAGATATACACTATTCATGTGTCACATAATTGTTTATTTATTTGTTCGTTTAATTGTTTACCGGCATATCAACACCTCATGGGTCATTTAATGCCAAAATTTAATTTTCTTAGTGGTATTAGTAATTTCTTTTACAAAAAATGTATTGCTGGTAATTTTTTTCCCAAAAATACTTTGCGGATAATTTTCTTATTTTGTATAAAAATATATTGCAGGTAATATTCTCACTATTTATATTAGTCGGACTATTGTCCTCATCTTTGTCACCATATTTATCCAAAAACCAACATTCACCGGACAGTACCTCAATTTCGACTCCCACCATCCATACAGCGTAAAGAAATGGATCGTCCGCTGCTTACAACACCGAGCAAAAGTCATGTGGCGACCCAGAGATATTAGATAAAGAATTGGTCAGTATAAATAGTACCCTACAATGTAACAACTACCCTGGGTACATGGCAGCAGCCCCCCAAAACTGGGATAGGCGGGTACAAGAGGAGGACAATAACACTCAGAAAACAGTCTGCCTGCCTTATGTGAAGGGGTTATCAGAGAAAATACAAAGGATCTGCGGTCCATATAACATCAGGACAACCTTCAAAAGCTTGACGACACTTTAGTGTGTTATTTTGTGAATGTACTCTTCTTCATCACCTTTATTTCATGTACTACAAAATGTTTCCATAAGAAACCTTACACATTTAATTATTGAAGTAGCTAATCACTGAACCTGTTTACACTTCTCCCCAAAATTTGGTTTCAGTCAGTCAATGTATGGCTATTTTAGAGGATGTGACTGACGGACTAACGAAAGTCATAGAATTTTATATATAGATTTCATCGCAAGCAAAACAGTAAAGCCACAAAAATTCAAGGAGTTACTGAGTATGAGAGAAATAAAACAAGGAGATAGGGGAGAAAAAGAACAGGAATTAAGAAGACAGAAGTTGACATTGCATTTCAATTTTTGGAAGATCAAAGTTGACTGGACAGCACGAAGAGAGTCCCACAAGTGAGATGAGCGAGAGAAGAAACTGTTAGCATAGAAATCCATCCATTGTAAATGTAAAAGGGTGAGACCTTGCTGCCAATCTAGTAGTAAGCTTAAATTCCTAAAGTCTTGGTAGCAAAGATGAAAGCTTATCGGGACAATTACCATGAAATTATTTATAGAAAAGGCAAAGAAAAGAGAAGCTATTTGTCTGTGGTGGAGAAGTTACTGAAACCGAGGTGTCAGGACCAAATATATTGCAGAACAATTATCATGAAAATATTTACTACAAAAAATGAATTCAAAATTAAGTTGCTAAATAAATGAATGCATTTATTTGAATATCACGGTGTTGGTAGATTGATTTGTTTTTTACAGTTTATCTACTTTTTGTTTAAAGTCAGAAAATATTTTTAGATTATAAGAATTTTTTTTTTTTTTAAATAATAATGATTTTTACTGATAAAAGTTCTGGTAATTTGCTTTTTAAGTTCCGCACTAAATATCTAATTAAAATTTGCCGAATAGCTATATTTAAGTATAAATTTACATGCTTAATTCGAAAATAACAAAGAAATTTTGATAAAATCTGCCGTTTAGGAGTTATCGACAATATAAGTTCGGACTGATTCGCGTTACGGCATGGCAGCCATTACTGACGTTGTTTGTATACATTCGATGCTGATTAGATTTGCGGAGAAGATTACATTGTTAACGGCCTTTTCTTACTTGATTCAATTACTGCACAACTGAGGCCTCATTGTATGCGTAATAATCAATACTGTTCCACAGCTTATATATACAAACAACGCCAGTAATGGCTACCGCGACGCGAATGAGTCCAAACTCTTATTGTCGATAACTCCTAAACGATAGGTTTTCTTAAATTTTCTTTGTTATTTTCGAATTAAGCATGTAAATTTACACCTAAATATAGCTATTCGACAAATTTTTATTACATATTTATCGCGTGGCTTACAAAGCAAATTATCCAAAAGTTCTACTAATTAACCCATAGCGGGGAATGAAGACATAGATTCATACATTTCCTAAGAGTCTTTGCACGTAAGTGAATATAGCGAACCGTTTAAAATTAAAAACTTACATTTCCGATTTCCATTTTCGAGCTGTGAGTCATGACACCACACAAACATTTAAGCTTACAGCACCTGGTATTCCCAAACAGTCGCCCATCTAGGTACTGACCTGGCTCGACATTGCTTAACTTCGGTGATCATAAGGGAATTGCTGTTTCACCGGAGATATCAATGTCGAGCCGTTATCTCTCCCACGAAACAGAGATAAGAAATGACGACTATCTAGTTTGTCTGATGTTCTCAAACTGATTGCAATATTGCTTTATTTGCTTTCTCTTGTCACATGATACTTTATATACAAGGACAGATAATCATTTCTATACTTCTACATTGTAACCTCTGGGAACGATATACGAGGAGCATTCTAAGAGTGTTGTGACGGTTTTAGGAGAGGCAGTTATCACTGTCTTAGATTATTGTAATGTTATATATATATATATATATATATATATATATATATCATTACTATGCGTCTAATATTATGAACTGCCTGTTTTTATTGTTCCAGTTTGAAGGAGATTCTTTGAAAACACCCAACTGAACACTGCTTGTCTCAGCTGACGAGTTTGCAGAATCTAGTCGGAACGCGGAAGCTAGCTATACAATAAAGTTTATATATATATATACATATATATATATATTTGGGCAGCATACTTTTCATTCAAGCATGTCTGATTAAATAATTTAGGCTTATTATGTCTATTTATTCTAGTTTTAATACTTTCGGATCCACGAATTAATTTCTTTGTGGCTGTAGAAAATTGATCAAGAAAAATTCCAAAATTTTCTTTGAAATAATTTTTATTTTCCCAAGTACTTTCAATCTTGTTTGTGACCATCTTCAGGGGGTTAAAATATCTGTGTATGCATTTACCGTAGCTCCGTAAAATTCAAAATATTTTTTCACTGTTCGTTTACGCTACATTTTTTCCCATTACTTTCAAATTCAAGATTCAAAATTTAAGTTATACAAGGGAGATAACTTTTGTAATTAAAAAACGAAAAAATTTTAATTATAATATTTTAATTTAGTATTTTTATATAATACTTTTCTGCTATAAACATTTAAGAACTTTGTTGTTATAATCATAGTTGACTTTATTTATTTATGACCGCAATTCTCTTATATAAAAGGATTCCAGAATTTAAAGTTTTTGTTTATTATTATTTTGATGAAATAATAATGTATTTTCAACTAATATCTGTCTAAACTGTGAATGTGGACATTGATACGCCTCAAAATGTTCTGAGATTAAACTATGCCCATTCAAGTGAAATGTAAGCCGTCTCGTCAACGTTGTCGTTGTAAAACCAACATATGTAATAACATTTTTATCAGAGATGCAATCTCTCAAAGGACATTTACATTGATATACAAGGATGACATGAGCAGAAAAACTGTCCGTCGCCCCCCTCCCTACAATCCAGAGCTTGTTCCCTGTGATTTTTTGTTGTTTCACGAGCTGAAAGAAAAACTCAGGGGCAGTCGTTTTGAAGGCATTGAGAGGATGAAGAAGGGTGTGGAAAGGGTCCTGGATGCCTTCTCTTTTGTGAAAGTGTTTCGAGCGCTACAACAAGTGCTTTGAAGTGGGAGGACACAGCTTTGAAGGAGATTAGAGTTTTGTACTTCTTTGAAATTAATAAATGTGTCTCCTGAAAAAGTCTCAAAACTTCTGGAATGCACCTCGTATATATAGGTGAGTGACGTAAGTGCGATTTACACAGAAAATCGCGTTCCTCGACTTACGACAGAGTTATCTTCCCACGATGCGTCGTAACGCGATTTTCCGTATAAGTCGCCCTTGCGCCACTCGGCTATGCTAACGCAATATTAAAGTAATAATCTATTACATAACAACATATTTTATGATATATATCAACATGGGACTAAAAAGAAATACATAGAGGGCATAAATATAATATCTATATAAATAAATAGAAAAGATGCGTTGGTGACAGCAGAGTGGGGTGTGATGGTCATCAAAAGTGTCTCTCACCCTCCCTACAGTCCAGACCTTGGTCCCCGTGACGTTTGGTTGTTCTTCAATCTAAGAAGAATCTCAGCGGCAGACATTTTGAAGACATTGAGAATATGAAGGCGATTGTGACAAGGGTTCTGAACACCTTTACTTTGGATGACATCCACGGGGTTTTTACGCATTGGCTGGAGCGCTACAATAAATACATTGAAGTCAAAGGATCCCATTCTGAAGCAAATGAGAGTTTTGTACTTCTTTGAAATTAATAAATGTCTCCCCCTTAAAAAAAAGTCTCAAAAACATCGTAATTAATAAGAAACAAACTTTGCTTATTTGTTGTGAGGGATAAGCATTAGTATCAAAGTCACTTCCAATTTAACCTTCTTTGTCTTATCAGAAAACGATCCTAAAATTTCCTTGGAAAATATTAGCATAAATCATCAAATATGGTAGATTCTATAGCTTGAAGCTAAAGTTTGAATCTCCGACATGACGTCAAGTTTAATGTTTTCTTTGTTTGTTTTAGCTGTCCAACAAGAAAGAGGGCCTCGCAAGAAAAAAACTAACTCGAAGATTTCGACTGGAAATTTCCGGCCCAACTCTAAAACTAACAGCAGTTCGAAAACTTCTTCTTTACCCACCGATTGCGACCAGACCAAGTTTGAATCAGGAAATCAGCTATTCTTCTTCTCATCTGAGAACGAAACACACGTCACTATGCGTCGTTTAAGCGCCTTTCGACCAGTGACACCGAAATCGCTTCTGACTACCCTTCCAGCCGACACCAGGAATTCATGGACACATTTCGCGTTTCCAGATTTACCTCCGGAAACTAAATGTAAGTTGAGGGATATTAAAAAATCGATCATTTCAAAAGAGATTATTTTTTGCAAAAGGTTTTTGATAAACAGAAGAGAAAAAAAAAATGTTTAATTCAACAAAATTTACTCACCATCGTTTATTATGAACGTTCTGAAACTGAAAAAGTCTAACGATTTTATTTTTTTTTATTTTTTTTATTTTTTTAGACCTGTTTCTGAATAATTGTTGCAAAATTTTAACATTTGCCTTAATAAAAGCATTCAGAGGACAAAAGGCGTTGGTAGAAAAAAAATTCCTTTTAGCTTTATTCGTATATATATATATATATATATATATATATATATAGAGAGAGAGAGAGAGAGAGAGATGGGGAGACGATATATTAAATTTTATATATCCATAATTGTTTTAGGTTGGAAAAACTTTTTCCACTTTGTCATATATTTTTCTCCAAAATTATTCATGTTATATAAAAAATTAAATCTCTCTCTCTCTCTCTCGCACATGTATATATATATATATGGAGAGAGAGAGATGGGGGAGACGATATATAAATTTTTATATATCCCAAATTGTTTTAGCTTTGAAAAAATTTTCCACTTTATCATATATTTTTCTCCAAAATTATTCATGTTATGTGAAAAATTAAATATCTCTCTCTCTCTCTCTCTCTCTCTCTCTCACACACACACACACACACACACACACACACACACACATATATGTGTGTGTGTATATATATATATATATATATCATCCAGTTCACACACATGCCCTGTCTTTTGAACAGGGGTAGAGGTTTATTGTTTATTTCCTGTTTAGTACTGGGTTTCCAGTTCCTTCAAAAGTCTTTTCGTTCCCTGTGTCTTAGTGGCATTATTGCCTTGCTTGAGGAGGTGGGGTATGATTTTTGAAAATATGAGACCATCAAATGAATACACCCACCACACACGCTCATATATATATATATTGCATATATTTTGGCAGTATGTTTTCATTGACATATCTCATTGAATAATTTAGATAAGTTTAGTCTACTTATTTTCAACATGATCCTCTCATATTCATGAACAAGCTTCTTAGTTTCCTTAATAAAGGAAGAGAGAAAATTACTATGTTGATACATATTCATTTATTCCGAATCATTTCGACATTAGCACAATGTCATTATCAGGGTGGTGTTGTTTTTTCTAAGACAAAATTGTTGTGATCATCTGAAAATAAAATTTTTTAACTGTGAATTGAAAAACAAATTTCACTTTGTCAACGTCAATATATATATATATCATTTTCCAACTTATTCAAGATGATCTTCGACAACTTTCTAATTTTTTGTATGGTAACTCAAACTTTTAATTTTTCCCAAAAATGAATGAAAATTTACTGTACTAATCAACACGCCTTAGTCAAGCCAATTGTACTTTGTACTCCTTTACATGTTTGCACTTCTCCCCCAAATTTAATTTTGATTGATCAATATATAGCTATTCTAGAGTGTGCGACTGACAGACGGAACTCTCTCTCTCTCTCTCTCTCTCTATATATATATATATATATATAACTAAGTAATTCATCGAGTCTAGAAGAAACCTCAACAGAATGCAGAAAGCAATGGACTGTCATTTTGTCCTATATTTAGGACTCATCAGCAGTGCTCATCCACTACCGAGAATTGAAACCCAGACAGTTACGTTATCAGGTAAACGCTATACCAACTGCACCAACGGGCCTCGGTAACGACGTGGTAGCGAATCAGACTCGATATAGCGCCGCTCGTTCACATATTGCGTGGTAGAACTCATCCGAGTTTCTCTTTTACTCATAGGACCGTGTCCTCACGAGCCACGACTACTATCAACAAGCCGCTCAGTCCAGAGCATTAGAAGCCGGTTCAAGCAAGGATATACAAGTGATAGAAATTATTAGGACGATTTGAGATAATTATAATGAATTCATCGAGTCAAGAAGAAACCTCAAGAGAATATACCAATTCGATATAGCCTCCCGATCACATATTCCGTGCACTGTTGAGGAATCCCAAATATAGGACGAAATGGCCGTCCAGAGCTTTCTGCATTCTGTTGAGGTTTCTTCTCGATGAATTACTCGTTAATTCCAACAACCTTTTTATCCACTCGACCATTGCCCTGTCGGAAAACGATGTAGTAAACTTAGATTCTTAAACGTAACCTAGCTGATGATTAGGTTGCAATTAAATGGTGCAAGTAATAATTCTTCATTCCAGAAATTCAGACATAAAATTGTTTCGTTGTTTTTTTAATTCTTTTTCCGAAGACTTTTTTCTTCGATTCCATTTTTTTCACTGCAAAATTGATTTTAAAACTCCTATTACTTGTTACATAAAGTTAATTTAGTTTCGTTCACCATTAAAAAAATTTTTAAATAGAAGCAAACGTAATATTTTTTATTCTGCAAAATTAATGAAAATAGTTCATAATTGACATTGCATTTAAATTTTTGAAGATCAAAATTGGCTGGAAAGCATGGATGCAGAAGGGAGTTCCACAAATGAAAAGTGCGAAAAAAGAAACTGTTAGCATAGAACTTACGGTTCACATCTAGCCAGCTTAACTGTAAATTGATGAGATCTCGACTCCAGTCTAGTACAGCGCCTAAATTTTTAAAAAAAGGCTAGGTACCATAGCGAAGAGCGATATTTATTCTGCTATGTACAGAAAATGTGGCACAAGGTCAAAAGTATTTTATTCTGCAATATTAATGAAAATAATTTATAAAAGATGTTTAACTTTTAATTTTTCTCCCCAAATTTCTTAAATTCGAAACAGTCCCCCTTCCCACCCTGTTCTGGTACTTAGCAGCACTATGAGTAAACCTGTAGTATAGAACTTCATATGTGTTACCGTTAAATATTCTACATGGGATGATCAATGGAGTTTGTGAAAATCCCATTAAAAAGAAACGCCCAGTTCTTTACCCCACCGTAAATAATGACGTCGCCTTTTAATGGAATTTTCCTGAGAGAGAAATGTTGAGGAATTTCATTTTGATGAACAAGTGACACAAGTGTTGACCTTTGGCCACAAAAGAACATGCAACAACAACAACAACAAGTGAATGCAATAAATTCAGTGCGTGTGTCATTGTGTATGCATGTGTTATAAATCTGATAGATATGTATGCGTGTGTGCGTAAATGTCTGTGCACGAGCAGTATGAATGCGTGCACGTGTGTATGCGTCTGCGTATGTCTGTGTAACTGTGTGTGTGTGTATGTGTATGTGTGTGCACGTGTGTGTCTATGCGTGTTGAGACTTGAAACTTATCAGGAAAAAAATATTGGTAAGCTGTCTTTGGGTAAAAACAATATTCAACTGGAATTCCATTTCTGGCTTTTGTGCGGAAAAAGTCCTATAACTTGGGGCTATAATTTGAGGGGTATTGTAATTTAGAGAGTTCTGGAATTTGACGGGTACTGTACTTTGGAAAGTACTGGAATTTGAGGGATACTGTAACTTGGGGCAATAATTTAATAGGTACTGTAATTTGGGAAGTTCTGGAATTTGAGGGGTATTGTAATTTGGGGGGGGCTATAATTTGAGGGATTCTGTACTTTAGGGGAGTACCCTAATTTAAAGGGTACTGTAATTTGGGGAGTACTGCAGTTTGAATGGTACAGTAATTTGGGGAGTACCGTAATTTGAGGGGTACTTTAATTTTGGGTGTAGTCTAATTTGAGGGGGTAATGCACTGGGGAGTGTTTAGGAGAAATAATATGTTTTCTGGTCTACGGTGTATGTGAATAGAAAAATGTGAATATGAAAACTAGGAGATATCCAACATTCCACCACACCCCAGCCCGCAAAAAAAAACTATTATCTTTTGTACCTTTAATGAAATTATTTTATTTCCAGATATTTTTATGGATTTTCGTTACTTTTTGTTTCTTCTCAGCAAATTCTTTGATTTCGGACTAAATTCTTTTTCATCTCTTGACAGCTCTCCACAACCAAATTCTTTGCCTGACTCTAAGACGAACCTTACATCATCAAATGGTTCGAATTCTCAAGCCAGCTCATCAAATGGTTTTATTGGAAAATAGTTGGGGTGGACTCTTTTTATTGAACATGACCCAATGGCTACCCGATTTGGGACAAACCTGTTCCTTTTGTGATACTGGACAAGTGGAATTGGTAAGTCGACTTGTAGATACATTCAAAATTTAATAATTAAAATGGACTATAAATATTTCAGAAACATGTCAAAAAGCCACACTAAAGGAGGTTAGTACATGTTGATTGCCACATGTTATTCAGATAAGAGCCGCCCCCTCACCCCTCGCATCATCTGTAATGGTTTCCGTCTCTTTTTATAGTCCATGCCCCCACCTCCAAAAGATGACTTTTGAAACCAGCATTCGATTTCATAGTTATCATGCATATACGACAGATAAACTCTGTATCTTTGATTGGGTTGATTGGATTTGCATAGCCTACAACTCTCTTTTCCACCACCATGTGCCTCCTCAGCGAAGATCATGATCTGCAAAGCTTGTTGTAATCAACCCATGCATTGTCGGCAGGACAACGAGGCAGGTTGGCAGAGATGGCTTGCTTCTGTTTATTAGGATGATCCCCTTCAAATGGTTTACATAATCTTCCCTCAACAACAACAACACACACACACACATTTCCAAGACTGCATATTAGTTGGCAAATCAAAGTGAGTGCCTCTTCGGAGATCACGTTTGATCTGAGTATGCCGAAATTCAGTCACCCCCCCACCACGAGGGTGTCATGTCGCACAAGGCCTTTTTAACGTGGGCATTCCCGAGCCATTAGGCTCGGCCAAAAAATAGCCCATTTGAACCCGTATAAACGGGTTCTGGGCCGATTTTACCTCCCCGAAGGAGACTCCGCCTTCGGGTTCCTCCCGCCCGTAGGAAGAGAGTACAACCGAACAGTCTGTAGTGAACTACTGACTGACTCAAGATCTGAGTATGCCTGAGACATTCATCCTTAAAGGCAATGCATCCCTCCGTTATAAAGATGCTGCACATCCATGTGCAATGCGTTCAGATTATCCATCAGATTATCCATCAGATTATCTTTAAACCTTTTCCTAGGCTTGAGTTCTTTCCTGTCTTCAATTTGAAAATTCCGTTATCTCCTCTTATCATATGTCCTACTTATGGCATCTGGTTGGGGATTATTATGGTTTCAATGCTGTTTTATTTAAATATTTGGAGGACATTGTCTGAAATCAAAGACTGCTACTTGTAATTAAATATGCGTCTCAGGTAATTTTGCTTAAATCGTTCAAGCCATTTTATATGCCTCCAGATATGTTGTCCATGTTTCAGAAGAGTACAGCAGGAATGTTATGACACAGGCCGTATACAGACTTACTTTAGTCTTGATAATAATGACCGTTCCTGACCAAACTCTACTTTCCGAATTACCAAATGCAACATTTGCCTTCTGAATTCTTCAAAAAACTTTCAGAATCAAGATCTTTTGATTTAGTACCTCCAAGCTATGTCAACAACAGTTATTTTTCACAAGTATTGTTGGCTCTTTTTAGGACCCCCAGGTGTTGAGGGGGTGAACATCATTTTTGTCTTTTTCAGTGGGTTTTGTTTGTTTAACGGCATATAAACTCCTTATGGGTCAGTTAATGCCAAAATTTAATTTTCTTGCGAGCTTTGAAGTAATAAAAATAAAGATATATGTTATTCTGCTTTCACAATTGCATACATGGTAGATAATACTCAGCTTTTGTGTATATACATGTTTGTGTGGACATAATTACTAGAGGCGGTGATATGTATGTTTTATGTTGTAGTTTTGTTGAAGTTATATTTTGGAATGCAGTTTAAGAAAATGCCATGAAAGAGTTCTTTCATGTTGCTTGACGTTTTGTTGGTAATTTTACTATAAATACGTATTGTTGGTAATTTTTTATATAAAAATATATTGCTGGTATTTTAATTATAGAAATGTATTTTTATACTTTCATAGGTTTTGTCTTTATAGGGTTCACTATTTTCCCACAGCTGGGACCCTAACAGGTGCTACCACCCCGGGTTAGGATGGATTCGGGGACAACATCAATTAAGACAAGGTTCCACGCCCCTCAAAACCTCCAATCTTCCGATCAGTGGACTTTCTGTTGGATGTAGTTTATCGTCATAACTGAAACTATCCTCAGGCAAATCGTCAGACCAAGAGAATCACAACCGACAGAGAAGTGATCGGTTATACGTTAAAACAAATCTTCCTCCGACTGGGCTGCAAAGTCTGAATCATCAGCATACAGCTAATCTCGGAGCAGGCGCTCAAAGGTCTTGGATTTGGTGTTGAACCTTCTGAGATTTGGACACTCTTTCTGGTGTTCTAAATCTCAAAGAGACTTCCTGCCTCAAAGACCTACGTGATAAGAAAACAGCAAAGTAAACAGTGTTGACGCATGAATGTCACGATGCTTAACGCCATTATCAACTGCAAGCTCATCTGAAAGTGAGACGTTAAATCTGAGAGGAGCCTTCATATTTCCATTTGGCTGTTTCGCTAAGTTGATAAAATTAAGAATGCAACTAATTAGTTCACAAAGGTATCATGAATTACGGTGCCAAAAGCCTTGGCCAATTCCCCGAGAGCCTGGCCCAATGGTAGTAGCTGTTCAAGGCATTTCTTCCGCTGCTATCTTCCTATTACGCCTGGTCGCTCTAAAATCAGCCTCTGCTTCTCGGATAACAAGATGGCCTATGTTGTTTATTAGACTCTTGAACAAGATTCTGGCAAAGAGCTGAACTGATTCAAGAAAGGTGATTTTTGGTTGAATTTTAAATCTTTGCTTCTAAAGATTAAAACCAGGACTGAAACTATCAATCCAATGCTAAGTCAGAGGGGCGCCTTCCCAGACCAGATGGATCAAGTGGAAGATGGCTAAAGGAACACAGACCCCACCAAAAGACAGCAATTCCACTGGAATGACATCAAGTCCAGGTGCCTTGCTGATGTTGATCAGTTTTATGGCGAGCTTTACGTCTTGAGTAGTGGTCAGGATGCTCATTTGGTGAAGTAACACATTCTGTTCCAAATTATATATGACTGTATCTGTCTATATTTCTGAGATGAGGTATTATGTACACTATTTACATTATTCGGACTATTGTCCTCATCTTTGTCACCATATTTCTTACAACCTTTCGCCCCTTCAGTATATGTCTATATTTCTGAGATGAGGTATTATGTACACTATTTACATTATTCGGACTATTGTCCTAATCTTTGTCGTCATATTTATTACAACGTTTCGGCCGTTGTATGCTCCGGCCTTCTTCAGGTGGTTGAATTGTCGAACTGAACCCTATATTTCGCTCACTGTTCTAGTTCCACGTGCCATATTTAATGGATGTCGGTTATGTGTCAAGGACACATGGCACAGTGGATAAAGGCGTTGGTTAGATCCAGTGACAGGACCCAAAAAGTGAGTTCAATACCTGGTTAAGGCAGTGGAGAACTTGGAGAGGAGAATTAACAGGAGATAACTGATAACTGACATATATTAAACATGGCACATGAAACTAGAACAGTCTACCCCAGTGAGCGAAATAAAGGGTTCAGTTCGACATTCCAACCACCTGAAGAAGGCCAGAGCGTACAACGGCCGAAACGTTGTAATAAATATGGCGACAAAGATGAGGACAATAATCCGAATAATATGAATAATGTACCTATGACTGTGTCATCAACAGTAGATGGATTGATGAACAGGTTTTTACTAAAATGTTCAGTCCATCGTCTCAGTATGTCTTCAGAATCTTTAATAGTTGTTTTGCCATCGAGCGGAACAACAGATGGGTTCGGGCCAAAACCGAATCAAAAGACAATGCAAAGTTTTTGATTCATGCCTGCCAGAATCACTTTGAATTTCTTTCGAGATGCTAAACCACCAATTATTTTTCATTTTCCTGGGATCACGCTGAAGGATTGCTTCGTATTCTTTAAGAGTTTCACAGCTTTTGGGCGGTTTCCTTTTGAACTGCTTAATGGAGAAAGATAAAGAGACTGTTTGATTTTGAGTAACCACTTAATATTATCTTCGTTGTCCATCAAACCAGTCCTTATGATGTTTCTTGACAAAACCCTGGTTTCAGCTCCGACTTGATTAACTTGGTCTTTAAAAACCTCCAATGTACCATCAAAAGTAAGATTGTTCATTCTGTCAGATAAAGATGTCCGAGTTTCCAACTGTGTCAGTTTGGACGCATCAAGACGTTTGGGAACTTTCCCGCCATTCACCTAAATCTATTTTTTTTCTTCGAATACGCAGCTTGAATTTCCCACCTAACGGTTTGGGATTTGCGTTACGACGAAGAACATGGACATAGTCTCTCCTCATAGTAATGATAAAATCTATTAAATAGCCGCCATGCTTCGATCTGGGATGAGTCCATGTAAACTTTTTGACGAAAGAAGCTGTTACTGATTGCAAAATCAAACTGTGAACGAAATTCAAGTAGATATAATCCATTGTTGTTCATCTTTCGAGTCGAGAGCCTTTAAGGTCCCATGTTGTTCCCCTACACTTGCATTAAAGTCTCCATGGCCTATCAGTTTCTTTTATAATATCTCCAAGAGCGACCTAAAAAGATATAATGTTTCCTTCCTTAGCCACGAGAGTTGGAGCATAGATTGCAAAGATTGATAAATAACGGTCACCTGCTGAGGGAAAGTGAAGTTTCATTATTCAATCATTGATTCTAAAAGGTTGCTTTATCTTTCCCGCCACAGGTGTTCTTATGACAAACCCATAACTAACATCACGTTTCTCACCTTTTGTTTTGCCAGAGAAGAATACTGATGACACTTCAAAGAGATGATCCTCATCAGACAAGCGTGTTTCTGAGTGAGCATCTTTATCAATGTTCAGGTGCTATAATTCTGGATAAATAATAGTATTCAATAAATAAGAAAAGGGTAAAAGAATAACATTATCGGCAAATGTTGTTAAATACTGTTTGAATGCTAAATGATAGGGAAAGAAATCGACTATACTGAAATAAAAGAAAACCCAAACAAATAAACGTTACGACTCGAAATACTTACAATTTCGAAAACATCTTCTTTCATAAAAAGAGAAATGCTACGCTTCAATATTATAAATAAAGTAGAATTATTGATGCCGATGTATAAGTCATTTAACAAATACGATGTACTAAATGTTCTTAATACAATAATTCACAATGATAATAAACATTCTTAATAAAGTAAACTTGCTAAAAAAGTTTAAAAAAGAAAACAACTATATATTTTAATATTTGTTATATCCCAGGCTGTTTAGATGAACAAAAAAGAATTAAAATAAAAGACAAGTGTATTTTAACACATAATAAAACAACTTTTATTCATTTACTGCTTGAGAAAATCAAGGATTTGTTTAGATTTAAGACAATGTATTCCACGTGCGTGTCAGCTTGTCACTATGTTCAATTCAGAAGTGCCGCGCTCCGACTAGCGGACAAGGGAAGTAACTCAATTGTTATTGACATTTATAGGGGAAGTAAGTTAGCATCCCCTAACAAAATAATATAATAAAAATTATAATAAACAAAGAAAAATATAAGAATAAATGGATAATTAAAATAATCAAGACTTCGCTTTTAAAATACGTCATTTTCTTTGAACAATGAAAAAACACGTCCGGCATCAAGTATTCGAAAAATATATAATAAAAAAATGCATACATACATATAAATTTTTTCATCATAGCATCTTTTCTTGTCGTATATACTCTTGTATAAGTCTAATTCATGTATAGTAGTGACACCACTGATTTTTTGCTGAATATTTTCATATAGCCCGTATATAATGTGACTCATGCTTCTGAGTAATACTAGTGGGCCTACCGTAGTCAAATATTGCAGTACTTGGCATCATTCTCGACATATTTTATAGCAAATAAATTGTCTTCATTCTTCTTAAGGTTAGCCAAGAGGTAATATCACTTACCGTATAGACTCATGTATGAGTCGACTTCGTGCATAGTTCGACACCTGATTTTTGTTCTTTTGTAAAACTTGACTTTTTCATTTAGCTCGTGTATAATGCAACCCCAGCTTCTGAGCAATACTAGTGGGCCTACCGTAGTCAAATATTGCAGTACTCGGCATCATCATGGACATCTTTTATAGCAAATAAATAGTCTTCTTTCTTTTTTATAAAAAGCTCCTCCAAAATGATAAGGAAAAAGCACTTACCATAAAATATCTGATGCAAAGATTTAGATACCGTCCCTTTTGTTTTCGTTCATGCCTGACTACAATAGCACCTTTTCCCCTGGACTTGCCTCCTATGTCTAACTTTTGCCGCTACATGAACAACAAAACCTCATCCACTATGTTTGCCTCTTAAAATCAACAAATATCTTACATAAATGAAGAATTAATTTGCATTCATCTTCGTTTCGCAAAGGTTTACATCGCTGAGGTATTGCAACAGAAAGAAATACTCTAGTCCACAGGAGGCAGACTAAAGGAGCATACCTCTACTGTTAAGGTTAGCCAAAAGTACCGTGGGACTGCAGGCCTACCAAATAGGTTAGGGTCACCGAAAATGGCCTACCAGATTAGGTTAGGGTTACAGAAAATGACCTACCTGGTTGATTACGGTCACCAAAAATGGCCTGCCACGTAGGTCACGGTCACCGAAAATGACCTATCAGGTAGGTGGCATCAATTGTAACCCCTACAGAAAAACTTTTTATAAGGTTTAGTGCAACCTGTTAGCGAAAATGAACGGGTTTTAACCTCTCCGAAAGATTATAGTGTGACTCCCTATTTTTTGCATAAATCTGATCATAAGGACTCACATTATACTCAAGTATACATGATGGAAGTCGACACGTGGCCGAGTAAGACCAACTCCAGAACTTCCAAACTCCCAAACAAATATATCAGGGATAATTTCCATGTTGTTGATGATATCTTAAATAACTCATAAAATCCACTAATGACTTACCGTCAGTTTCACATTGAGTCAAGGCGAATTTTCCGACATTGACCTGTTTATCTGGAGGTTTAGTTTTACGATGCCGAGTGAGTCGACTGGCTGACCTACACACTATGCTACAAATGCTGCACAAAAAGTATTACTGGGTATCATATTGGTAGGCGGGATTGTTTCTGCGTTCACATTTGTAGCTGAGGAGGTCTGCTTTCGAAAAGCAGAGGTGGCCATATTCTTGATACATGAGGTGGGGGCGTCTCTCGGAAAGTTCGTTTCAATTCTGTTGTTCTCGAATTTTTCAACGCCAACAGCAATCAGATTTCTCCACGTCTTCCTGACTGACGCAAGATCTTCAAGGGTGTTAGTATCTACGCTGACCTTTTTAAGAGGGCCCATAAGGTTTTCTTTGAATCGTTTACATGGCTTGCTTTGAGGACGCTTGCCTTGAACTAGCTCAACATACATTCAACATGGTCGTTCTCTAAATGGACAAGGTAATCAGTACATCTAAGTAGACGCTACATGACCATGGATTCAATGATCGTTATTTTAACTACATGTAACACTCTTGTATTCGCCACATGTGATCGTAATGAGATCTTTAATATAACATGTAAGCACCACTGTTGGAAACATTACCTGTAGACTATATTATACATATATACATAATATATTCCATCTTCGACCAGGTGTTTTCATTACTGGGAATTTTTTTTTTCACTTGGAACAGTTTAAGTTTAAATGTCATCCCAAATGAAAATCAATATTAGTAACGACAGTTGGACGCAACTGAGGCATATCCCTAAACGGGGGGTTAATAGTTTGAATGGGAGGCCCTGAATCTTACAAGGAAAGAACCTTTTCTATGGACCGTCATAATAATAATTTACGATAATTGTTTTTTTTATAATTCTAATAATCTTCTCTCTAAATTGATTGTATGCTGTTTTTTACAGACATTAAATTTCGCCTTTGATTTTTGCACAAAGTGTAAAAAATCATTTTTTTCGATTTTTCACCTTCAAGGTTGTAATTTTTTCCAGTGAATTTGAACTGAAAACTGGCACTGAAGAATTATCTCTCAAACAAAACAAAAACAAATTTAATTGAAATCGGATGAAAACTGTGGAAACGCATAAACATCTGCTCACACACACACATACATATACACACATTTTGAGAATTATAGATATAGATTTCTATACATATATACATATATATAAATACTATATTATATATATATATATACTATATTATGCTTATATACATATTTATATATGTAGGTTGTCATAAATAATTTCAGTTTTTGTTTATCAAGTTTATTCTTCAAAAAGTACAAATTTTATTTGCAATGACTTGTTGTCGCTTACCAGGCGGCGCTTCGGTGCCTTTTGAGTCAAATGCTTCAGGTTTTGACATGAAAAAGTTTTCAGCGAATTCTTGAATCTGCTTTCTATCAAAAAAGCGATCCAGGAAAGTCATAATCGGTTGGTGCATGGTCACAAGAATATGACGGAATGGGGGGGGTAGAATAGACCAACCTAGTTCCACAAATTTTTCCATTGCTATTTTTCCTGTGTGCAGTTTTTGATTTTGTCACGGATGAGAGCATTTTCCTACTGACGAGCGCAGGGCGCTTTTCGACGAAACATTTATGGACACGTTGCAGCTGATGGACGTATAAATGTGCATTTAATGTTTCATTGCTTTTAAAACTCTAAATGAATAAAATTGCGATGGTCGCACCACACAAACATTACCTTTCTTCCATGGGACTCAGCTTTCTTTTCTTTTCTGAAAGAAAGAAAGAAAGGAGACAGAACAAAGAGAAAATAGAGAGATGAAAAAAGAGAGAGATCGGATGTATATCTGGAAAGTATCCAGCCATTTTAATATCTCGAGAAACGGTTGCGCGGTCTTGATGCCATTCAGAGCAGTGGGGGAGTGGCCTTATTGCGTATGTGTGAGCATGACCACGATTTTGCCTTGGGGAGAATGAAGTTAATCTTTAAATGTCGAATCTCTTGTTTCAGTTCATCTTTTTCGTTCTCTCTCTCTCTCTCCCTCTCTCTCTCTCTCTCCTCTCTCTCTCTCTCTCTCTCTCTCTCTCTCTCTCTCCCTCCCTTAATATACCATTGGTGAGATGGAAGTTCCACTCGAGCAGCTTCTTCCCACGAAGCGCTGCTTTGTTCAATTCTAGGGCCAACCGTTATCTTCCCCACATATCCATATAAACTTTTCCTTTTACTCTAACCTTCTACTTCGAGTGGCTCTTTGGCCTCGTATAAGGAAAACTTCATTGTAAAAAAATTTAAAGCAAGAAAATATTTTTAGATTGTAAAAATATCTTAAGATAATAAGGATTTACTGATACAAGTTCTACTAATTAACCCATAGCTGAGGGAGAAGAGGTGGATTTCTACTTTTCTCAAAGGGGATTTAGGCAGAAATCAATATAACGAACTCGACTGGAACTCTGCTCTACGATTTCCAATTCCGAGCCGTTAGCCATTACACCACCGAACATCCAAGCTTACAGTACTCGGTCTTCCCAGGCGGTCACCCTTCTAGGGACTGACCAGGCTCGATGTTGCTTAACTTCGGTGATCGGACAAGATCTGGTGTTTCCACATGTTATGACCGTAAGCCAGAAAGTATAAAAAGGAATACACAAAAACAATTACGCCCGATTAAAAACAAAATGTTTTATTGCCTAAACAGAATGAATAGAAAAAGAGGCGAATAAATAGAAAAATAGGCAAAGGAATAGTGTATGTAGATGTAAAGAGGGGAAACGAGACACGTCTTGTCTCTACGCCATTTTGTGTCTAGAAGAGAATAAAAAGCGTTAGATTTTACACCCATTCGCCAACGCTGTCTCTTGATCTTTAGCACAAGTACCATGGCAGACAATAACGTCCTGTCATCACCGAGCAGACCGTGAATATACGTCTGTGGCAATAAATAGATGTTTTTTTTAAGTTCTTGCCTTGAACGCCTATTGGGTCTTAAGCACGTGGAACTCGCACACATGAACTATCGGTAAAGATACTAAACAGACAGTTCCCTGTACATCCCCACCTGACTTTTCCTGCGATGCTATGCATTTACAAGAACCAGGTCAGATCAAAAATGGATTAGTTTTTGTCATTTCTGAACTGGAGCTGCCCTGTCTTCATTTTCCAGTCTTAAAGTACAAAACCGTTTACAGAGCCTTATGGGTAACGAATTACCCCCCACACACACACACACACACACACACACACATAACCCCCTTTTTACGACAGACGAAACGTTGCGAGCCACTCTATCGCTACTTCCAAGGAAAATCTTCAAACGAGCTACACTCGTTAATTCCACCAACCCTAACCGTAACCTTGCTCGAGCCCGCCACGCCACGTACACTGAGGCGAACCACCTTCGCATTCCATTGGTGCGAACTACGTTCCACTCGAACAGCTTCTTCCTACGAACCACTACTTCGTGGGTCCGACTCCCAAGAGGATGCTTTCCCGAATTCTATGTTTAACATGTTGAAGTATGGAGCCTACCGTTATCTTTTCCATATAAACTGTGCCTTTTACTGTTACTGTTACTCTTATCACTGACACAAAAAATTCTCTACCACGAGTGGCTCTTGGGTCTTGTATATGGTGAAAATTAGTAAAAAAAAAAAAGGGCAAGTTGAGTAACAGCATCGGGTTTTTCAAGAAAAATAAAATTTGGATCGCAAAAAGCATATATAGTTTTAAAAAGCAAATATAAAACCCCTTTTTAATGCAAATTCACAGCCTATTGTAATGACTGATATCTTTGTTTCTTTCTGTTCGAGTTATAACGCTTAGAAACAACTTACGTTACGCGATCTCACAGAAAACTCTTAATAATCATTCAAAACTATTCTAGATGATTCACAAGTTTGAGTTGCTATAGTGATAGAAAAATCAATAAATAAAAATTGAATAAATAAATAATAACATGCAGACCCAAATTTCACCATTTCTAAAAATAGATGTATATGCAGAAACGCCAGAACAGAAAGCCATATTTCGACCAACCAATCAGAAAGCTTTCACAACTAAGATATAAGACTGTGAGCCAACGAGAATGAAATCGGAACTTTCGAAGCGAATGTCTAGGAATGTATATAATGAAATGGAAAATCAACCCAAACCAGAATTGATAAATAATTTTGGTTATTCTCTTATTCTCCGATGCTACGTTCATAACCAGAGTCAAGATGCCACCAGATGATTACCTGAGACGGCTACGCGCTTCTGTAACAGTTGAAAACATATACTGTTTCTTCCTCCACCAAATGTAGCAGCCAACTGCAACATTTTTAAACATACATACCTTCCTTCACCCACATTAAGTAGGCAGCTACTATAATTGGATACATACATATGTATACATATATATTTACTTTCTCCTGGACTCTTTCCCTCCATCTCTAGTATGTGCCAGAACCTTTTACATTTGAACTCTTGAAACTTCTACTTTTACCTTATCCTTCTATATTATTATATTGTGATTGCACAAGTCCAATACCAAAATCAAATATACCTCATATGGTGGGGTGGACGTTATTGTAAGATAACCTTTCACAAATCTATTATCATCTGAGTAACGTTCTTTAAAAGCGACAATCCCTGAGTCTTCTCCGGCCATGCTAAAGATCAGGTGCGGCTGATTTGATGTCAGCACAGGCAACAGTGACACTGGATCAATCTGAGGCTGAATCTCGTTCTTGAAAGTCGAATCTTTGCCTTCCTCTGCCTACCTTGATCTCGCTGTTGGTCCGCCTGGCATCCGATATCGCCTGCTATTTTACAAACGTCTCGTTCGTTGGTTGCCGTCGTCGTCGTCGTTGTTGGTGTTGTTGGTGTTGTTGTTGTCACGTGACTTTGTTGTCTCCCAATCGCTGACCTCTATTGTTACAGGTGCTCAGGAATGAAAGCGCACAGCGAGCGAGTCACGTGATTACCACGTGTCGGATTCCGAAACCGGACGCCGTCGAACTTGGATTCCTGGAGACGATTCTTATTCTGAGACAAAGTAAGGGTATTTCTTTCTTTCTTTCTTTCTTTCTTTCTTTCTTTCTTTCTTTCTTTTGTTTGTCACTTTTCTTTCTTTCTTTGTTGGTTTCTTCATTTTTTTCTTTCTTTCTTTACTTCTTTTCTTACTTTTTCTTCGTTTGTTTGTTTGTTTGTTTGTTTGTTTCTTTCTTTCTTTCTTTCTTTCTCCCTCCATCTTTCTTTCTTACTTTTCCCCTTCCATTTCTCTTTCTTTCTTTCATTCTTTCTTTCATTCTTTCTTTCTTTCTTCTCTATTTTTCCTTTCTTTTTTTTATCCCTACCTTACTTTCTTCTTTTTTTTTTATTTTCACCTTTCTCTTCGCCTGCACACTTATTTTCATTCGTCTTCTTCTTCGTCTTATCTCCATTTCTCTTCTTCTTCTTCTTCTTCTTCTTCTTCTTCTTCTTCTTCTTCTTCTCTTCACCTTTTCCTTTTCTCTTTTCTTCTCCTCCTCTTCTTTCATTTCCACCCCTTCTTCTCCCTATTCTACATTTTCTTGTTACAACAACAGAAGCTGAAAATATATTAATTATTTAAAAAAAAGTTGGTATTCAATTTGTAATTGTCGAACTCTTGCTGGGTCGAACAATTCAATATGAGAATCCGTGTTTGGTGAAGGTCACAGGATCATACACCCACCAGAAATAAGAAAATGGTGAACAATTTTAAGCATATATGTATATATCACTTAGAATTAGAAATAATACAAGCAAAATTGTCACTTAGCTGATTGATGTTACCTTCAACATCGTGACTCCAGAGTTTTGCAAACGGGCGCTCCTAGACTCACTCCATCCACTCGTCAGGGGCTTTCAGCAATTGATTGCTTATGCTTCTCGATTTTTCTTTTTTTATATGTAATTTTCATTGATGCAAGTTTTTTTTTTCATACAAAATTCTGGTTGAACACTTCCCTATCCGACCCCATATATATAGCAAATTTTAAACAATTTATATATTATTTCCTATAACTATAAAATTTATATTTAATGGTGGATGGGTTTTCCGCTACTCAAACACACACGCACAAACATGTATATATATATATATATATAGTATACTGGGACAGCAGATCATTATTCAAGCATGTTTGAATATTTATATAATTAAGTAATACATCAAGTCTAGAAGAAACGTCAACAGAATGCAGAAAGCACTGGACGGCCGTTTCGTCCTATATTTGGGACTAATCAGCAATGCGCATCCACTACCGAGAATTGAAACCCGGACAGTTACGTTATCAGGCAAACGTCATACCAGTTGTACCAACGATCCTCGGTGACGAAGCGGTAACGAATTAGAATCGATATAGCGATCACAAATTCCGTGGTGGAATTCATCCGAGTTTTCCTTACCCATAGGACTGTGCCCCCCCCCCCCCACGAGCCACAACTACTATCCCCAAGCCGCTCCATTCAGTTCAAGCAAGGATATACAAGTGATAGAAATTATTAGGAGGATTTGAGATAATTATAATTAAGTAATTCATCGAGTCTAGAAGAAAACTCAACAGAATGCAAAAAGAACTGGACGGCAATTTCGCCCTATATATATATATATATATATATATATATTTAAGTTACGAAGAACTTGGTAAACCGAATGGGTAATTCCAAGGAGGATGAAATCCTGAGAGCTCAATGTGAATACAGAGCTAATATTTAATGAAAAAACAGACCACTTTAAGGTACCATTACAATAATTTATTTCACCAAAATCATTTTTAAAGGACTCCGGATCATCAGGTAACAATTCCAACAACGAAATGAAGTGACAAATCATAATTATATATATATATATATATATATATATATATATATATATATATTTCAATAAAAGTGCAATTAATTTACAAATTCATGTATTATTCATACAAAAAACAAATACAAAGGTTAATGATTTAATTGGCAAGAAATCCATCGTCGCGAACAATTCAAATAATTCAAGTAGGAACAGACGAAAGCTTGTAGTAAAAATAAGAACTAATGCAACAGAAATTTATAAAGCAAGGATCTTTTCATTCATAACAGGTTAGGGGGTTTTCGTATATTATTTGAATTGTTTGCGACGATGGATTTCTCGCCAATTAAATCATTAACCTTTGTATTTGTTTTTGTATGAATAATTCATGAATTTGTAAATTGATTGCACCTTTATTGAAATTAAAATAACTGATCCAAGTGCAACTTTTGGATAATAAGTGCGACATTACTGTAATTATTGAACAATATAGTTCATGCCACTTTGACAGAAAATTTACCAGTAAAAAAGAATTCGCTTATCACCATATTTGTACAAGAACGCACAATTGTAAAATTTAAAATCAAACTCAGCGTTGCTACTGCACGCTCCAAAAACAATAACTCATTTCTAATAGCATTTTTCGGATACAACAATACATATATTTTCGTTGTCCTCTTATTACTAAGAGAAAAAACAAGAACAACATCTATTCTATACCTGAAGATGTCTGTAGGAACAGACGAAAGCTTGTAGTAAAAATAAGAACTAATGCAACAGAAATTTATAAAAACAAGGATCTTTTCATTCATAAACAGGTTCGGGGTTTTTGTATATTATTTGAATTGTTTGCGACGATGGATTTCTCGCCAATTAAATCATTAACCTTTGTATTTGTTTTTTGTATGAATAATTCATGAATATATATATACATATATATTAAAGAGAGAGAGAACTAATACTAATGTAAATGTTGTCACTTAGCTGAATAGTGTTACAATCCGCATTCCGAAGCTAGTGTTCGAGTGCCAGTATGTATATAGAAAAAGGCAAAGAGATGGGAATAAAAGATGTAATGGCCGCAAGCCAATATTTCCCAAAACCTGTTCTTATTCCTGCATCCAAATATAAGCTTCAATCCTCACTGGGTGCCCTATACTTTCGGCCTTGTGCCATATCTAAGCTACTCTTAGGAAATCATAGGCATACTTCGCAGTGGTCTAATAGTTAGCAAGTTTGTCTCGCTAGATCAATTACGTGTGTAATCAATTGTGTGTGTGTGTGTGTGTGTGTGTGTGTGTGTGTGTGTGTGTGTGTGTGTGTGTGTGTGTGTGTGTGTGTTAAGTGCCCGGGGGTATTTGGTTCCATCTGGTTATGCACAGAAAGATGAACATATCCATCCTAGAAGAACTAGCGTTGCAACCGGAAGCCGTTCTCTCGGAATAAAAAGCGAGACAATCTTTACGTTCTTTACGAATTCAACATTGCGAAAAAAAAAAAAAAAGAAAATACCATTTCAGTGGAAGGAAATCATCGAGGAACGCGGGTTTTGCTTCATCTGTTTCGTTAAACGTTAAATTCTGACAAGTAGAATTGGCGCCCAACTTAAATGCCGACACTTAAAAAAAAGCAAAAACAGTTTACGACTCACTAAATTCTGTTGGCATCTGAAAACACATACCAATCTGAAAGTTGCTTTCCGCATCTATAAACTTTCTTGGATACACAATGCAACCTCTTCATTGGTTTGCAGGCGCAAACTCTAACATCAGCAACATGAACACATGCAAATGACAAGTGTAAGAAAAGCAATGAATTTCAACAAAGGCGATATTTTATGTTTGAAGTCAAAAGAGGGAATAAAATTGTAACGCTATTTCTCAGTGTGCTCACGTTTCTACCGAATGTGACACAAGGTCAAGGTCTAAAGTGGGTTTAACGGCAATAAGGTGCAAAAATTACCCAAGCTCCTTCGGCACTTTCCTTTTTGGGTATGCTTCAGGTGCCTGGCAATAAACCCAGCCCTCTCCCGAAGGAGAGGTATTTTCGTGGGAGAAGAACCCCCACCGGGGAGGCTTGGTCTAAATGCATACAAAATAAAGAAGATATTACGAGTTAGAAATTATATGGGAGATACACGTGTGTGTGTGTGTGTGTGTGTGTGTGTGTGTGTGTGTGTGTGTGTGTGTGTGAGAAAAAGTTCACTTACTAAGAGGAAAGATATATCCACGGCCCCGAAGGTCCTGGTTGGCACTGTCACTCAGTAATGTTCCAGGAAAAAAGAGAAAGAGAGAATGAAGACAGGAAGTGTCTCGTTTTTATATCAGCTTGACAGCGCCCTCTAACGATTTCTTGGCAAACCTCTTAATTGCTTTTGTTCCCAGGTCCACCCTAACCCTGGGTGGTAGCACCTGTTAGGGTCCCAGCTATAGGTAAATAGTGAATCTCCAAACAAAAACAAAACATTATGAAAGTATAAAAATACATTTTTATAGTAAAAATTATTTTTATATAAAAATTACCAAGAATACCTATTTATAGTAAAATGACCAATAATTTTATCTGTGATTGAAGGCATTAATTGCCTTCAAAATATATTTAGTTGAAGCCATAAAATTGTGTTCAAAATGTTTAGATTTTGGCATTAAATAACCCATGCAGGTGTTGATATGTCGCTAAACAAATTCAACAAAATTCTAACAAACTTGTTGGCAAAAACAGACAACACTATTGAGTTTTAAGTTAACTTAATTATGGTTTTTAATGAAAAAAAACTTTTATGAAAGAAATTTTGGTAAAAATTCAGAATAACGCGGCGATCACATATTTTATATCCATTTATGATTGAAATTATTTACAAAATATTCTGTTAATTTTTTGGGTCGTGAAAAGTCAGTAGAATTTTATCTGTAGATTCTGTGACTTTTGGGCTGTGAAAAAATTGTTGGAATTTTTTTTTAAATTATTTTCAGTTATTTAATTACTAATTTGTTTATATGTTTTTTTAATATTTTAAATTTCTGTACAGTTTTGAGTTGCTGTCCTTGAAGAATTCTAACAATTATTACCAAGAAAATCCTAATAGAGGAGTTTGTTACCACAATTAAAACCTTCGAAGAAATCGACGACCCATTTTAATGATTTTGTATGCGCGAGCGACGGGGTGTTATTCTGAATTTTTTCGTGGTTATTTTTTAAACCTTTCTGAATATTCTTTTTATATCGATATGTTTCCTATTTCAGTGCGTCAACTGAAGTTATGGGAAAGAGACAAGGTGGAAAATTACTTGCAGCAGGTTTATATTGCATTGTCTACCTACATCGGCCATTGCGGTTATGGACATAATTCAGCTTCACGTTTCAGCCATTTATTACTGTCTCTTCATCAATTGCAGCTTCCCGAACAACTGGTCAATTCTTACTTTTTCGGAGGAAGAGTAGACAAAATTCGCCATTTGATGAAGGTCGTTTGACAGCAAAAATCAATTCGTCCATTACGTGAAAACTTTCATATTCGACGACGTTTCAAAAAATGTGTACAAAAGGCGTGTACTGCTAAATGCAAAAGCACTTTTATGTTTGCCTAATAAATGGTACGACCAAGAAATTGTCTGTTGGTCTGTCTGTCTGTCTCTTTCTCTTTTTCTATATTTGTCTCTTTCTCTTCTATCTCTCTCTCACTCTTTTTCCTTTTCTCTGTCTCTATATCTCTTTTCTTTTCTCTGTCTCTCTCTCCCTCTCCCTGCTTTTTATTCTATATATATCTCTTCTTTCATCCTCTCTCACTTCTGTCTATCTCTCTCCGTCTTTCTCTCTTTCTCTATCCTTCTCTTTCGCTATCCACCGCTACTCTCTCTCAGCTCTACTCTCTATGCAACTTCCCCTCCCATACTGCCTTTTCATTTCCCCACTTCTTCATCCCTTCGTCCTTGTCTCTCCCTTTTGTACTCTCTCTCCACTATACTTCTCTTTCTTCGCTTTACGCATCTCTCCTTCACTCTGTCCTTCTCCCACACTGTCCCTCTCTATCTCCCTCTTTCTCCTTTCTCTATACCCTCTCTGTCCAGGTTCTCTCTCTCTCTCTCTATATATATATATATCTCTTTTCTCCTTATTTTTTATACAATTTTTTTAAATGTACGAAGTGATCAAAATTTATTTCAAGTTTTATTTCATTTAAATTACAATTGTAATTTGTGACGTGCAGGTAGCGTAACGGCTATCGGCGTATAAAGTGAAACTGGCGTGTCAAGATCAAATCCCAGTCGATTCTGTTATCTTCGCGCTAATTCTCTTGTAAAAACCAGCAATCGATCTTCCTCTAGTTATAGATTAAATAACAGCACAAACTGGACTGTCTTCATTTTGGATGGCAACCAATGTAGGCGAAGGAAAACTTCAAGACTAGCCTTCAGGTTAGAAATGGGTTCGGTCATATTACCGACCGGGATCGAAACTGTATTCCCCTTTTCTATCAGTGAGTGGTTCTCGGAGGGTCCGCCTACGAAACTCTAGAGTCGGGATGCTGAAGGTAATATCAATCAACTAAGTTTCAACTTTTTGCTTCTATTAATTCTATCTATATATATTTAAGGATATTAGACGTTTTTGAATATGTTTTCGAATTAAATTTCATCTTTGGGTAAATATTGGGTGCTGCAAATTCTTAGAACACTTTCATAGGAATAAGAATGAACTTCAGTTTCAGATTTACAGAAAGATCTACCAACAAGAATGGCCGTATCAATATTTATTCCCACCACTGTAGCAATATCAAATCGGGAATAATTATAGATTCTACTAGCACTAGGAATCTTTGACCACCCAAGACATAAACAAAAAATAAATATATATATATATATATATATATATATATATATATATATATATATATATATATATATATATATAAATGTATGTATATATATATATATATATATATTTTTTTTATTGTGCCCCAAGCAAGGCGTGAAGCCACTAGGATGCAGGGGGTTGCGGAAGATTTGGCGCGAGCAGATAAGAGTGATAGGAGAAAGGAAGAGGAGAAGGATAATGAGTAGATCAAGGTAATTGGAGATGTCGATTGACATTACATTTGAATAGTTGGAGGTTATAGCTTTCAGGGAAACAGTAATTGGGGAGGGTGTTCCACTGGCGAGAGGTGCGAGGTATGAAGCTATTAGAGTAGAAGAGACGGCTACATTTGAAGGTTTCTACGGTGTAAGGGTGAGAGCGGGATGCCAGCCTCGTAGGGCGCTTGAATTCATGGAGTCTGGGAACCAGAGAGTGCAGCTCATCAGAGCAGTTACCATGGAAGTATTTGTAGAAAAGACAGAGAGAGGCGACGGCGCGTCTGTGAGAGAGTGACTGCAGACAAGACGCTAGATCAGGGCCAATTAGATTACATATCCGTCTCTGGATCTTGTCAAGAACTCCGAGGTAAGTAGAAGGTGCTCCAGCCCATATATGGCAGCAATACTCCATGCAAGGGCGAATGGTTGTTTTGTATATTTGAAGTATCGATTCAGGGGAGAAAAATTTCCTGGCGCGGCACAGAGAGCCAGCTTTCCTCGCGGTGGAAGAAGCAGTTGACTCAATATATTTGTTCCATCTCAGGTCAGCAGTCAGCGTGAGACCGAGCAGACGCAGGGAGTTGCTCTCAGGAAGATGACTATCAGACATTTTAATGGGGGGCAGGGAAGGATCTCTATGGTGGTTAATGGAGAGTAATTTAGTTTTTATGGCGTTAAAGTTGACCAGCCAATTCTTGCCCCAGTTAACAACCGATTGGAGGTCCATTTCAAGACGCACGGCAAGGTTAGTTTTGTCGCCGACACTAGATTTGTTTTTGAGGCAGGAGTAAATTGTAGTGTCGTCTGCATAGATGCCGACTTGGGAATCTATAGCTTCAGGAAGGTCATTGATGAAAATAAGGAAAAGAGTGGAGCCAAGAATGGAGCCTTGAGGCACACCTGCGTTCGTGGGATAGGAACTGGAGGAGAATCCGTTGAGAACGACCTTCAATTCTCGGTTTGACAGGAATGATTGTATTAGATCAAACAGTTGACCAGTAACACCATACGCCTGGAGCTTACGAAGAAGGCCGGCGTGCCTAACCCTATCGAATGCTTTGGAGATGTCGAGGGCCACGGCACGAGCCTCACCGTTATTTTGAAGGGCTTGGTAGACGGTTTCAGTGATGGCCGTAAGCACATCAGCTGTAGATCGGGCGTAGCGGAAACCATATTGCTTGTCTGAGAGCAGATTATGGGATGTGAGGTGATTAACCACTTCGGCATTGATTAGGGCTTCGAAGACTTTGCCGAAGAGGGGTAGGAGACTAATAGGACGGTAATTAGTGGGGTCAGAGGGGTCTCCAGAGTTCTTAAACACAGGAACAATGGATGAGGACTTCCAGCAGTCAGGAAAACATGATTCCTTGAGGCAGTAATTATACAGTTTAGAGAGGGCGGGTGCTAGCTCAGGCGCGCATTTCTTCAGGACTAGCCTTGTGGGGGTCTAAGGTGGAGATAATGCCCAGTACCAATGACGGGGTTATGTGTAAGCCGCTCAGTAAGGCCTCAGTTCTAAGAGGGAAGTCTGGTATTGGTACACCGGTGGAGTCGAGCATTGAATTAAATGAGAATTTCCGAGCAAAGCATTCAGCCTTGTCGGTAGAGGAGGTCAAGACCTCGAACTGGTTGAATAAAGGAGGTATGGAGGGTTTTCGATTATTCAGGACACTCTTGCAGACTCGCCAATAATCTTTGGAGCCAAATTTGTGAGATGCAATACGTTCCTTCATTCGAGCAGCAAATATTGACTTAGCTTCGTTGAGGACACGCTTACACTCGTTACGGGCAGAGGCAAAGAGACGTCTATTGCAGTCCGACATGTCGCTACGGAATCGGTGAAAGAAGTGATTCCTATGGGCGATGGCAGATGAGCAAGCAGCGGGGAACCAAGGGGAGGAGTGCGACTTGACCTTAAATTTCCTTGAGGGGATGAAAGCGTCGATTCCAGCTTTAACCCAGGATGAGACCTCAGAAGCACATTCTTGGACAGGGAGTGCAAAGACAACATCCCAGGGAACATCGCGGAGGAAGTCACGGAACGAGTCCCAATCCGCTCGTTGATAGAAGAACGAGGTTCTTGTGATGGGAGGTTCTTTGCAGGGCGTGGAGTTGAAGGAAACGTTGACAGATACCACAGCGGGCAGAGCTGTGTGGCGCTACAAGATTCGGGGATGGAGGTAAAACACAGGTCGAGCAGAGAGGCCTTACCTGCCAGGTCGAGGGCAAAACGCGTGGGTTAGGGTTAGGGTTAGGGGTTATGTAACCCTAACCCATGGCACATGGAAATAGAACAGTCTACTCCAGTGAGCGAAATAAAGGGTTCAGTTCGACATCCCAACCACCTGAAGAAGGCCAGAGTGTACAACGGCCGAAACGTTGTAATAAATATGCCGACAAAGGTTAGGACAATATTCCGAATAATGTAAATAGTGTACATAATACCTCATCTCAGAAATATAGACATATATATATATATATATATATATATATATATATATATATACATACATATATATATATACATACATATACATACATATATATATATATATATATACATACATATATATATATATATAATTAGAAGCAAGTGTCCATGTGTGCTTCTTATAGTATGTAAAATAGATAGGTTGGTTAATAAAACAAGGGCAAACGAAAGGTTACACCAATGTGATCAGTATGAAAAACATTTATTAATTTTTAACCACAAAACAGAAATGAAATGAGTTTGTCTGACGATCGCAAAAGCGTGAAACACAGGGTTACAAAGTCACATCAATCCAACCAAAGATAGATAGATAGATAGATAGATAGATAGATAGATAGATAGATAGATTTTATTTTTCTGTACCTACTCCCTATTTTCTGACAATAGTTTTCCCCAAAAAAATTTTTAGCAAACTGTTTTATTCTTTATATATATATATATATATATATATATATATAGATAGATAGATAGATAGATAGATAGATAGATAGATAGATAGATAGATTTAAATTTAATTCATACTAATCTATCTCTATTTTAGAACTTCGTTAAGTCATAGAAAGGCAAAAAGTCATCCAGAAAATGGCTAACTAAAGTCTTGTTAAAAAGATTCAAATCGCCCGAAGGTTTGATAAAATACAGAGAGGAAAAACAATGTTGACATTAATTTTAATATTTAAATTAATGGAAAGGAGAAACTGTGAAATTATCTTCAAAATAACTTCACTGCGTAGTTAAAGCAAAGATAAAATTTTAAAGGGAGATAATAACATAGTTACTCAGGAGTTACTTCCCTTGAAACATTTGCAGATGAAGTGAATGAATTTATGGGAAGTAACTCTTTTCTCTTTAAATGATTTTTTTTCCTTCTTTTATCCAGAATCTAAAATATCGCCTTTTTTAAATAATATTTCCATTGAGAATCTTTATTGCTCTGAAATATTATTTCATCCAAATTTCAAATTAAAACCAAAGTTTAACGAATGAAAAAAAATTTTCGATAACAATTAAAATATGAATCTCCTACACTGACGATGTTTTCAAGAAAGGTCACGTCACGTCGAAACACCGATTCCCGTACGATAACGCCGAAGTTAAGCAACGTCGAGCCTGGTCAATACCAAGATGGGTGACTGCCTGGGGATACTAGATTTTGTAAGGTTGTGTAATGAATAATGGCTCGGATTTGTTAATCGGAGAGGCAAGTTCGTTATATTCGCTTACTCACAAATAATGCGTGAATTTACTTTTTCTCCTACTAGCTATGGGTTAATTAGTAAGACTTCTACATTATTATCTCAAAAAATGAAATTCTTACAGTATAAAAATATTTTCTGGCTTTAAAAAACCTGCAACGGGTTGATAAGTTGTAAAACAAAACTCGAAAAATCCGTTTCGGAAAGCAGATACCAATCTATAAAAAAAAGAAATGCAAAAATATAATCCAAGTTTTGCCATCCGACCCACAAAATGCGATTATAGGTGGGCTATGGAAGAAAGGTTTATTCTCCCAATTTTCATTTCACCCATTATGGACATTATCCATGATAACATCGTATCGACGGAACGGAGTGCTTGAAAAGAAAAAGAATGACAAACATGCATTGTTTTCAGAGAGACTTTTATAACACAAAGACATACACAAAATTATATATAGTCGGGGGAAATAAATATTCGTACACTTGAAAAATTGTATTTTTATAAATGTAAAAGCCTTAAATAAAACAAATCTCGGCACATTTTATGTATAAAGACACATACTATGAAAATAATAATAATAAACTTAATTAATTCTTATTCTAACAGAAATTAATCCATTTTTTAAAATTCTAACTGGTGAAAAAAGTATTCGTACAAATCAATTATTAGAATAAAATAATCAATTAATTATGAAAAAAGTATATTCTAGAATGTTCCAGTAATGTTATCAGTAATTATAGTTAACGCTATTAGCCATTATCAGAGCATTCTGCAATTTCTAGTCTTACGAGAAGGTTCTAATAATGCCTAAAGGTAAAGAATTGACTATTTCACAAAAACAACACATTTTGTCTCTTTGGAAAGATGGGAACAGTTACAGAACGATTTCTAACAACCTGAATATTCCTTCTACTACAATTGCTTCGTTCATTGCAAAGTTTAAAACTCGTAACAGCGTCGAAAACCAAAGACGAACAGTTGCTCCGAGGAAGATTTCTCTAAGATCAGCAAGGATATTAGGATGCCAGATCCAACAAAATCCACAGGTTACCCGAGAAGACCTGCAGGAACATCTGCGTGCATTAGGGATTAAAGTAACCAAGCGTACAATAAGTAATGAACTACACAAAAACCGTCCGAAATCACGCATCCCAAGGAAGACTCCACTCCTCTTGAAACGACACAGAGATGCTAGGCTAAAATTCGTTAGAGAGCATAAGGATAAAGAATATTCGTTTTTGGAAAAAGTACTATGGACAGATGAAACTAAAATAGAGTTGTTTGGTCATAATTATCGAAATCATGTGTGGAGGAAAGAGGGTGAAGCCTACTTATCAAAGAACACGTTGCCAACTGTAAAGTTTGGTGGTGGCAGTATCATGATCTGTGGCTGTTTTTCTGCAAAAGGTGTTGGCAGAATATCAACAATAGATGGCAAGATGAATGCCGAAAGCTACCAGAAAATCCTGCAAGACAATTTAATGCGTTCTGTTGAGAGACTTTGCCGAAGTCGCCGAACGGGTCCTTTTAAGCAGTTAAGGTGGGTATATGATTTAGCATTTTTTGTCATGCTTTTGCTTTAACGGCAACATTCCTTATTGGCTCTGACATTTAAATTGGATCCTGTATTTTTTGGTGGGGAGAGGAGTTGTCATATAAACTGGATGCGAGGCACAGAATCCCTACGCAGATAGCAACGTTTTTTTGTATTTGTTTTTCTTAGTTTTGCTTTCATGGCGTTCACAACCGGACGACAGATATTTGTATGGAGTGAATCAAAAGGCCCGCTTTAATTAAAAACAGAGCATAACGCCAAGTTTCAACGATTATAGAAATATTGTCCTTTATTTAGTCCACGAGGATAGATTGTTCTAATTCTATATGCCATCTACCACCCCCATCCACGTAAATAAAGAGTTCGGTTTAAAATTCCAACATATATCACCTAAAGAAGGTCGGAGCGTACAACAACCGAAACGTCGTGAATATGACAATAAGGATGAGGATAGCAGCCCGAACGATGTAAATAGTATAAATATTTACAAGACCTCATCTCAAAAATATCTCCCCTGTTTGCAAACCGATACTTTTTACTGCTACCAAATTTCTTTCACAGTTTCCTTCTCTGGTGTCTTTATTCACTTTACCTATGTTTTCTTTTCTAAATTATGTTTTGTTATTCGTGTTTTATCCCCTTAGACTATTGCGAGATTACCCTACTTGTCTACCAAAGAACTTCTGCTAACGACCACTAGATGGTGTTGGCGAAACAATATCTAAAGAAAAGGGCATCAGATTCTCTTTTTTTATCTTTAAGTCACAAGGTGCTTGAGATAAGGCGTTCTTTTTTCCTCGTCTGGAGGACTTCTCAGTCTCAAGCGAAAACTCATATCACAAAGAATACAACATAGGAAATACATAACATGCAAATGTTATAAGACTATTTGACTACACATAGAAGTAACTAATAATTCTATCAAGTAACTTTGCGAAAACGTTTCTCCCAGTCTTTTATATGAACTTTGCAGACACGTACTAAAAAGGACAGTTGTCTATTTAATTTGTTCAGGCAATAGACTGTTGTTAATTATCATTTTTTTCTTATTTCAATTCTTATCCCCTGTTCGATTAGTCTCTCTAATTTACCAAAACAATTGCGTTATATTCACCTTTTCTTTTTTAAAATTTATTTACATGAAATTAAATTGAAATAGAATTTGTAACGCCACTCATCGGACTTCATCAAAAGCCGCCAATAATATTGCCCTATGCTCTACGTTGGTCTTCAAGTTCGTTTAGACCACTGTGGTTACCATCCGGCTGACTCTTCACCCGTTAGTGCCTGATTCGTTTGTCGCTGGTATCGTGATGGTAGGCACGGTCACACTCGACTTAGCTGGCGTTCCTCTGTTCACGACCATTCACTCCTCTACCTCGTTGTGTATTTTATTTCAAAGGGTGAGAAGGTCGCTTGATGAAGCAAACTGAAGTGAGAACTGGTCCGACAGTTGGAGCCACACAAAAAAAAAAACAAGAATCCTTTGGAATAAAGAATTAACTCGGGTTAAAATTGTAACAACGATTTGGTTTATATATTATTTCTTGTATACACAGCGGTTTTAATCCTTCCTTCTTATTCTTATGATTAAGTGACATTGGGATTCCCCTTTAGAGTCTGCAGCTTGATTTAATAGTAACTTAAATTTCTAAGTTCTGGGCCTCAGGGTCGACACAAGGTCTTGGTCTGAAGGTATCAGCGAACAATGTGGATTCCAGTAGCAGTAGTGTGGGGAGTACGAGTTGTCCGAACAGCCGGCTTATATGGAGTCCTGCGTTCGGCATAGATGGGGTTGACTAAGGTCTGGATTCACTCTAAGCATCAACCTTTCCTTTTCTAATATTTCCATATATAAGAATACATTTATTCAAGTGGTTTTCTAAATTTGGGGTTGTCCACTCCCCTTTTAATAATGGTCAGAGGGACCAAGCTGTCCCTTAACTCCAATTCCATTCACGTTTCACCTTGCACCATCGCTCCATATAGGCGGTGCTAATCTTTCTCTTCCTTCTCCCACTTTCTCAGAAGCTAAACTCAGCCCGCTCCTTGGGCTCATGTAACGAATACAACTTCCAGATGGCGTAGCAAAAACAAAAGGAATTTTAGTCATTAATCTTTCTTTATCATCTTGTCACATGCTGCGATTTCTCGATCAACCAGATCACTGAAGAATTAGGAAAGGGAATAGAAAATTACTTCCGTTTTCCTTAAAAATAAAAGTGTATCTTTTCTCTGTTTATGCATTTTTTTTTTTTTTTTTTTGTTCATGGTCACTTCAAAATAGTAATTATCTTTTCCTGATCACTTGTATCCAAAGGAATCCGAATTAATGTTTGAATATAAAAATTTTCTCTGGACGAATATCACAGAAATTATAATGACGTACGCGTTGAGT
Organism: Acanthosepion pharaonis; assembly: GCA_903632075.3. NCBI lineage: Eukaryota > Metazoa > Mollusca > Cephalopoda > Sepiida > Sepiidae > Acanthosepion > Acanthosepion pharaonis. Next base: position 611,800 of record CAHIKZ030003556.1, on the reverse strand, counting down.
CAGTCTCTATCTCTGTGGGGACACCTCCCCTCTGGGTGGTCGATTCAAACCAAATGTTTCTTCTTTCGGGCTTTTCGTTCAGAGCGGTCTGTAAATGTTATTTTGGTGACCACGTTGATTCCTTTATCGACAACGTTTTTATTTTATCTGACACCTTCGTAGATACCTTAATGGCCTCCTTCTCATCGGCGGGAAACAGAAAAGACGTGTAGTCTTGGTTTTGCTCAGTTTTACTGAATTCCGTCTATAATTGAATTTGGATTCGATTCTCCTTGGAATTATTTTAAAATATGATTTTTCGACGCAATTCATTTTTCATTTTCTTCTCAACTTTTCAATGAATTTTCCTGCGAGTTTCAATAATTACCCTTCCGACTGGTAGACTCTTTCCACTTCCTTCTTTCTCTTTTTCTTTGATCAACCTCCACAGATTATCAGTGTCACAAATTAAATTGAAATTAAATTTCCTGAAAAATGTCAAAATTAATAATATACCCTAAATAAAAAAAAAAAAACACTAACCCTGCCATAGGAAAATTTAATTCTTTCATTTATAAGAGAGAAAAAAAAAGTGTCCAATAAAGGATAATCAATACAAATTTTAATCCACATTCCAATGGTCTATCACTTTCTTTAACTGTCCATCATGTGCTAATAAGACATTCCCAATAAATTTGTCCTCTTCGAATTTATCAACCAATAAGAACATTAGTAGGGCCTCTATATTCGCCCGTGCAGTATGCGGCCATATCCGAGACGCCAGTCTACTATGCGTTTATATGTTGCAGGCAGCCACTGGCATCGGATTAAGTGCAGATTTGCACTTGGTAGTAAAGAGATCACCAAGTGCAAAGTCTATATTAATATCGATTGTGCAAGAGGATTTACATACTACACTACAAGCACACATGCATATCTGAAGGTCTACTACCACCACCAGCAAGTCAACAATACAGCGTGAAATAAAGTAACTGTAACAGAGAATCGGTTTAACCTGATCTGAGATGCAAACTTAGTTGCATCTTGTGCAGTAAACAACGGAAGTTACATCCTCTTCCACAATTGGCTCTTGAGAGAGGAGATTCTACTTAGAGTGAGTGGCACTGACAAAATTTGCATAGGAACGATATTGGGCAGGCATAATAGCTTGGGTTTGGGACTCAGGGAGCAAATATAACATCATCTCCAGTCAGGAGGAAGTCACCCCCCCCCACACACACACACACACCAACATGCGGACCATCACAGTTTACATTGATTTTTTTTAAGCATTTCACCCCAAGCAAAGCGGGAGTGCCACTAGTACGCAAGGAGCTACAGAGAGTGAAAGTAAGGACATAAGAGAGGGAGGTGAGGAAAGGATAAAAAAAACAGGGATTAAGGCATCAGAAGATGTCGATTGACATTACATTTAAATTTTTGAAGATTATAGTCATCAGGGAAGCAAGTAAGAGGAAGGGAGTTCCACTGTCGGGAAGTGCGAGAAAAGAAACTGATGGAGTAGAAGAAACGTTTGCATTTAATTGTTTCGACAATAAAAGAGTGGGACCGAGATGTCAACCTAGTAGCAAGCTTAAATTCATGCAGTCAGGGCAGCAGTGAAAATAGCTCGTCAGAGCAGATGCCATGAAAATATTTATAGAAAAGACACAGGGAAGCCACATTATGTCGATGAGAAAGTGACTGAAGTCGAGATGCCAGATCAGGACTGATCACATTGCATATCCGTTTTTATTTAGAAAACCAGATAAGACAAACACAGTAACAGTCGGTGCAAAAGAGAAATACTGAAAGGTAGCAACATGAGAAAGCTTACAGTGCAAGGATCCTGCCAGGCCATGAAGTCCACTCTGGATTTGTTGTTGTAAAAAAAAAATTATAAACTTGAAACAGATGCAAATTTGTTGATTTTATATTTGCTTACTTTAATGGAGAAGCAATGAAGTAAAACAATAAGAAAAAAGCTGAAAGCACAAATCTGAGTTCAAACTTGTTCTTCTCCTAGATTGGTTGCCAGCCAAGGCAATAAGGACCAGTCTACCCTGCTTTTACCTTCAACTTTGAAATGTATGCATACCTTTCCACAGGTATTTGTGTGAAAGCAAATACAAATACATCAAAACAGACGTTTATCATTGCCTGCACTTTCTTTACAGCTGAAGACGATCAGCTTAAGTTAAATTCAAGAAGTTTTGCTGTTAATGAACTCCACCCTCCTACTGTTCTCTGGCAAAAAGGTCAGACATGAGAGGCCCATGGTAGGGATTAAACAGAAAATGAAATCCAAGTATCAACATATTGTTTCTACAGCAAGAGCTGGTGCCAGAAAATGCTAAAAAAAAAAAAAAAGCTTTGGAGAATTTATATTGACCACTCAATGGACACAGTGACTTTTCTCTTAAAAATCACTCCTGATTTTCTATCATCTTTCCTGTTTCTTGAAAGAAGTCATTTTGCAGCTGAAATCTCCCAAGTTTTCAGATAATCCTCCATTCATTATTGATCCAACAGGTAGAAAGTCACAGTAGTGATAGCACTAGTGAGGATTGAACTCACTGCAACAGGATACAAAATTAACTCACTAAAAAAGAAAAGGAGAGAGAGAGAGAGAGAGAAGCAAAGAAAAGGAGAGAGAGAATTAGAGAAAAAGAGAGAGAGAAAAAAAACAGGAAGTAAAAAAGAAGATGAAAGAAAGAAAAATGTCCTTTTTACAAAAACATTTTTCATTTTCAATTTTCCAAGAAACTGCAAAAAAAATGCTCTTTACTTTTATTTGGTCAATATGTCTCATATTTTTAAAATCCTTGACATGGAAAAGGCCACATAAAATTGTTCCAGATGGCCCTTGGTGACAAGCAATGGTGGCCTGACTAACCATTACTACCGTAGAGTGAATGCCATCCTCACTGGGTACCTCTTACAAATGGCCTTGAGCCAGAACTCAATAAGACATTCTGTACCAAATATTTCCAAAGTTGTCCTTCAATGGTAGAGGCACACTTAAGTCATGTATTAAATAAAATTTAGTTAAGAAAAAAAAAAGTTCACATCGCCTCCTAATAATCATTAAAAGATCCACGAGTATTAATCTAATTTGTGGCAATATAAGAAGACAAATAATGTGACATTTTCTGCTTGAGCAATTTTAAAATTTATTATTTATACACAGACTACTCTCCCCAGCTTTGTTATCATAACATTTCGACAAAGTACCCTGCACCTTCATCAGGCGTTTGTCAATCCCGGTAACCTTCAGGGAATTCCAAACTGAATCGTTTATTTAATCTACAGGGGAAGATTGTTCTCATTCTTGAACGCAGTGGAAGCAAACAATGATTAACAAGTACCAAATAAGAACTAGACAAGATATCCCTGGTCATGGACAATGGAACAAGAACACTCACTCACCCCGACCCCTGTATATTAAATTTGGTGTGCAGCAATACTAGTTCATCATAGATTCATTCTTTTTCCTTTTCTCTATCTAAGTCAATTTAATGACTGGGATTTTTCAAGAATCATGTCTCCAGCCCAGTATTACATTGTGAAAATTAAAATTTTGTTTGTGATTTTAGATAGCTGTAAAAATAGGGTTCTTTGAAAAACTGGTCACCCCAAATGTGACTGGGAAGCCTCCCTTTACAATTAGTGGAACATGAGTGGATGGAAAAGGGACAGTGTCTTTGCCAGTCCATATCTGTATAATGCATTGGACAGTGAGTGGAACGGCCAGGCAGTGGAACGGCCAGGCAGTGAGTGTGTAGGGGTTCATTTTCTGTGGCTGGAACTTAGTGAGAAGTTAGTCAGAAAAAGTTTCTCATAGCAGGAGGAAGACATTTCTAAGTGAGAAATTGTATCTTTTTTTTTTTCTGCTACTTCCCAACGCAACAAGTATTTGTCACTATTGTTTTGTTGATGGTGATCACGGCCATAATTAAAACGACTCTGTGTAACATAGCAAACACCAGTGTATTCACCTACAACCAACGTTGGATGTCATCACAGCTTGTGCAGACTTGCATAACAGTGGAACAAGAACACTTTACACCTTGTAGATTAAATAACGAGTTCAGTTTGAAGTTCCTGGATTACATGGATCACTATACAAAATTTTTATATAAAACTACTTTCAGGGTGTATGTTATTTCTATAAAACTACCTTCAGGGTACATGTATAAGCCGTGTTATGAACCGTAAAGGAATATCATATTCATGCTTGGGTTCCATTCCCAAGCTGATCCATTTTATAGATGCTATATACAAATTAAATAACCTGTATTCCAGAATTTGAAAAAAAACATCTGAAAACCAAGAATTTCCCAAGAATGGTCCCAAGAATTTTGGATAAAGGATTCTCAATTTGCACCACTTTTATTGCATCCCCTGCTTCTGCATGCTACTAATAAAGACACTATATATATATATATATATATATATATATATATATATAAGACATTCACAAGGTACCTTCATGTAAATATATCCTGAAACTTTTACAAGCATTGGATTGTTAATACAAGTTGAGTATCCTTTATCCAAAATAAAAAAATTTTCAGGTGCTGACATGACTTGCCTCAAATGGAAGATTTCAAAAAACAACATGGCTACCCATGATTATTACATTGCAGCAATAGAAATAAAAGGCTGACTTTTTTCCGTTTACATTTAACTGAAATCAGAATCCACGTTTTGTTTTTACAGAAATATTGTACCTGGATGTATTGTAACATTTTTAATCAAAATGCAACATCATTGGTAGAGACTGATAGCTTACCAAATTTTCCTTCTCACACTCACATTGATGTCAATTGATGATGTAACCTCCCCACTGTAGTTTCTCAAAACTGATCTAAAAATAGTGTTTGGTGTTGCATTTAGGTATTTTTTATAAGTAGTCATCATGGTTTTATAGTACACGTACAGAAAGTAGAAAACACTATTTTTATGTGAAATCCTAATTTCACCACTTAAAACTCTGTGTGAGAATTACATGACTAATGTCATTACCTGTATTTGTATGGACACAAAATTTATTCAATTTTATATATAAAACTACTTTCAGGATTTTATGTATAAGCTGTTTTATGAAATGTAAAGAGATATTGTGTTTATGCTTGAATTCCACTCCCAAGCTGCCACATTTTATAGATGCTATATACAAATTAAATAACCTTTATTTCAAAATCCAGAAAAAAAATGTATAAACCAAAGCACTTCTTGTCCCAAGAATTTCCAATAAAGAATTCTCAACTTGTAGCTAGGCAGGTAGTCATTAATTATTAGGAGATCTGAAAGTAGTAAGATAATCATTGTTAGTAAAAAAAAAAGTAATATTGAAAACTTGATGTGTCTTTCCTCTTTGTCAACCAATGAAAATGTTTGAAATTATTTTAATGTCTAATCATTTGTCTTTGTACAATTCAAGCCGCAGGAAGACAGGGGAAAAGTGATATCATGATCAGTACCCCCCTCCCATACAACTCAGCTCATGTGAAAGATTGGCGAGGAGTGTGATAAGAACTTTCACTCTCAGCACTAAGTCACTACAACTGGTAAGACACACTCTTTAATAAGTTTGGTACTTTTAGGGGGGGGTATATTTGTGGATTTAATAGCTTACTGTACTATCAAGTACAAATGGTTGACTCTACTATGTGATTTTTCTTTCTGTTACAACAAATTATCACATTTTGGATCTATTATTTTATATTTGTGGTTATTATTAATTAGATGTTCAATAGTTTAACACAATGTTATACCTTTGAGGAGGCATGGTGGAGTAATGGATAGCGGCTTGGATTGAGGAATTGGAGAGCTGAGTTCGAATTCCAGTCGAATCCATTACATTCACTTTCGTGCTAATACCCTTGGGAAAGGTGTGAATCCTCTTCTCCCTCCAGCTATGGGTAAATAGCAGGACAGACTGGGTTCTATAGCCTTGGATGGCAACTGGTCTAGGAAAAGGACAACTCTGAATTCAAACCTGGAGTGGAGCCCTCAAGGTGGATGGATGGCACTTTGTGCTACCTTTCGGCAACTCCTGCAGCCGCGCTGGTACCAAACTGTATTGGTTTATCCTCTCCTTTGGACTCTAGTTCCCCACGCCTCTCGGCGTTGCTAGTAGACGTCTGGGCAGCCCTAGTTCTCCATATATCCCACCCAGGCACACCACGCTACTCCATCGTCTCTCGAGATGGACAGATGTCAACAACAACGACAATACCTATTAACATCCGAAATAACTTGCAATTGCCACCACAACTCTGATGTGATACATCCAATTCCCAGCTGATGTTTCAGGGCTGCACTCAAGTGCAAAAATGGCATATTGCTTTTTTTTATTGTCACTATTACAGTTCACTACTTCTGTAAGAATATATAATTGACTATCCATTGGAGATAAGGTATGTCTAAATGAACAAAAGACTTACAGTACTGGTAGGAAACTGCCTACTAATTTATCACAATACCAAAAAACAAAAAAGAACAATATATATATGGTATGATACTAACAGGATATACAGTATTTATTAAATCTAAATGATAATTGGAGGTTTATATGTGATTGCTTGTATCTTGTGACTGGGGTTTGTGAGGATTGGCAAACTCCTTTCTACAAATTAAGTCGTCAGTACTTAGACGCACAGTGATTTTTGAGGGCATTTTTCAGGAAAAAATGCATCTTAGCAGATGTGGGTATAATAGAGTACATTACTTAATTTTGAATAATTTAACTGTTAAACACCAAAGGACATTAATTCTATAACATCCCTTTTTTGAAATGTGCACCTTGTCTTCATTTTTTTTTTTTTTTTTTTAATTTCCCATACACACTCGTGTGATGATTGTAATAGTTGGTCTGATGAAATCTTTTTCTTGGCCAACACACACTAGCCAGAAACCAGTTAAATAATTTCCTGATTAATCAAAGGTCACAGAAAATGAAGAAAAGTGACTGATTTAATGGCAAATACAATGCCATTAATTTAGCATTCACCATTAAAAGAACAAATTATTTTCTCCTATGGTAGAAACAAAATTTTCACCTTAAATCAACTATTGTTGTGAGGAAAAAGAAAAAAAATATTTTATGTTAAATATGTTAAAAAGACAGCAAATGCTCATTTAACTAGAGATAAATATTGTGGGTTTGGCGCTGTAAAAACTTTCCAATATAACTAAGAATATATCTGTAAAAGGACAAAATATGAATAAAGACAAAAGGAAAACTTATCTTAGCAGAGATGTTTCATCCTCTCATGAACTTTATCAAGGCAAATGTAAGGATTTTATTTTGCAACAAGTATGTATAATCAGATGTAAAAATGTTAGTTTTCCAAATTTTTAAATTTAAGCAATGCTCATGAATAAATTTAAGCCAAACTGAAAGTCAGGGAAAATTATGGAGGATGGTAAGTGATGTAATTTAATGCTTAATAAAGAAAAGTAGTAAGTAAATGTTTGTATTTTTTTTTTTTTGGGAGGGGGTTATTTTGTAATGTAATTATTACTTAAAATATTTATGCATTATATACTTAAAATTTTTTATGGAAAAAAATATTAAAAATTAATTTATGTCTTATTTTATTTTTATTTAACATAATAGATAAATTAATCCCAAACTAAAATAATATAAATTAGTTTTAACCCATGAAAAATTTCAGTATTCTTATTTATTATTCTGATAAATCTTAATTCTTTAGTTAATGAATAAGCTTATGGCAAGTTGTACGCCAATAAAATATCCACGGAAATTCCCCTATTGCATCGATATTCAACTTAACAACTTTAACAAAATATTACAATAACAATCAGAAATATGAATTCTGGTCGTTATTTAAAGAAGTAGGGAGATACAAATGAAAAGATTAGAAATTGACAATTGTTTCCATTTCACTGAAACAGACGTTAAACACTCATCTTTACCTTTTTTTTTTCATTCATTCATTTTCTCATTAAAAGTGTCTTCTCCCACATCTTTCTATGCAATCAAAAATCCTCATCTTATAAACATTTCTCTTAATAATATTTTACGATGTTATTTTATTCATGGTAAATGGATTGTTGGCAATTGTCTTACTCAATTTCAATTGTTTGATACTGTGCATCTGAAAAATAGCATTATTATTGCGGTTGCTATCACTCCTTGCCCCACTTTAGGAGTGGGGAGCTCTAGATTCATTGCTCAAAGTCTGAATCAAGACCATAAAGGTAAAGTGCTGATGTAGCTCTGGATATTTTTTATCCGTGGTATTACTATTAAACCCACTTTAAGCTTCAACCTTGTGTCATTACTAGTGCGACGAGGACACTCTGGTAAATACAAACGCTTCCTGACCTTTTGACTAAGATCAAAATGTAGTATCTGTTCTTAGCCGCTGATTCTCATTCTCACTCACCCTCCTTTAATTTTCTCATTGAAAACAAGTAGCATCTTTTCCACTCTTTCCAAAGAGATCAAAACAGAATAGTCCATTATTTATGAGGTATTGGCACGATGTTATCTGTTGTGCAAATCAACAAACAGAGAGATAAGCACAATAGGATAATTACATTATATAAAAATCAACAACATTTATTCAATTTTGTTTATTAAACATCATGTCACTTAGCATCTTCCATAATTTCACTTTTCAATTAGTCTGATGTATATTTATGAGCATTCTTAAATTTTGAAAAACGCTTTTAACCTGTTTATAAAGACTTGTTGCAAAATAAAATCCTTACGTTTATCTTCATAAAGTCGATGAGATGGCGAAACGCGTTGGCTAAGATGAGTTTTCCTTTTGTCTTTATTCATATTGTTCTTTTACCGATATTTTTCAATTAGTTTGATGTATATTTATGAACATTTTTTAAATTTTGAAAACTATTTTTACCTGTTTATAAAGACTTGTTGCAAAATAAAATCTTTACGTATACCTTGATAAAGCCTGCATTGGATAACAAGTTGTGTGTGTGTGTGTGTGTGTGTGTATATATGTATATATATACATATCTCAATCAATGGATTGTCATTTCCAATCATGGTTGCTATATTAGATTACATTTGAAAGCTAAAATGCTAGTAAATTTTGAAGTGATATTACTTAGATTATTCAATATTTTACACAAAAGGGGTCCCCAATGATGTTTGACATATCTAGCAATGGCTTCGAAGATAAACATACTAACAGTCAATGCATAATTGTAAAATGAAAGGAATTTATTGTTTGCTTTTTATTATTTTTAGAAATACAAAACTGGATGCCTTTCAAATTAAAGTGAATGGTGGCTGGGGGTGTCCTGCATCCAGCAGGTTACGGTTAAGTAGAATTTCTTCGTCCGGATAACAGAAAAAAAAAAATTGATCGGGGAGGGAAATGGAAAATGTACCAATAAGACATTCAACTGCTTAAAATAAATAAATGAAAGAAAATTTTAATTTTTAAACTGTTTTGGGATTTTCTTATAAAAGATGCAAAGTTTTTCTCTGTGTGTGTGTTTTTTGTTTTGTTTTTTAATAAATAAATCATGATCATCATCACTGTTGTTTTTTGGTTTTGTTTATAATTTTTACTTCAAATTTTATTTATTTAATTTTCGTTTTTAACGAGAAGAAGAAACTCACTTTGGAATTTAAAAGAAAAACGGGGGTGGGGGGGAAGAAAAACAACATTGACAGTTTCTTGAAACTAAAAATAAAAAATAAATCCCAAACCAACGAAGGGGGAGGGTGTGTCTGTTGTCCAAATAATTGGATGAAAGTCATTTGTAGAAAATAGGAGGGAAGGGTCGTGATGAAGGAAGAAGATTTTTGTTTTCCAAAATTTCTAATACAAGTCATCGTCCTTCTCCTCAATGAAGGACTGAACCAGCTTAAAGCACTTTTTTTTTTCTTTTCAGAAACCAAGACGAGAGACACACATGAAAAGGGCAAAATTGAAATGATAGGCATTTGTTTTTATTTTGTTTTATTTGCAGAAACCAGAAAGCATGAGGCAAATTGTGACAAGATGTAGAGAAGAACCAATTCAAAAGGTTTTCAGGGTCAGAAGAGGGGGGTGGACCGGGTGGGGGGATTGGGGCTTGTAACACTTCCCTCACAAACTTACAAAGCTGAGACCAAGGCCAAACTGATTTACTGTTTTTTGTTTGATAAATCACATTACATTGCATTTTATTTTTTTTTTTTTGTTTTTTATAGTCGACTTTTGGATGTTAATTTGCAGAAGTGTTTTTTTGATTAAGGCGGAGGGGTGTGATAAAGAGAAGAATAGTTTCCAACCATTTCCACAGAATAAAATCCTTTCAGGTAATTTTTTTTTAAACTTATTTTTTGCCTTTTTTTTTTTTTTTTTTCCTCTCTCTCTCGTGTGTGCGTGTACATGTGTTTTAAAAGAAAAGAATTGTAGAAATGAAAGTCCCAAAAGAATTTTTTTCTTTTTTTAAAAATGTTATCTTTTAAAATCTAGAAACCAACTCAGCATGAATTAATGCAACTTCTTTTGCCTAAATCTGTTTTTAAGATTTTATGATGACCTCAGGAAATAATTTTAGACTTTACATGGTTTTATTTTTATTTTTCTTCTTTTTCCATTTTTTGCTAAAAATCTTCAAAAAACAACTGAAATCATTTCTGAAGGAATAATAAGAAAAAAAAAAAAACATCCAAAAGGAGAAAGGACCCTTTTTTTTTTCTATGCAAATTCCCAATAACAACAACAACAACAACAACAAATAAAAAAATAAAAAAAAATAAAAAAAAAAAAAATGAAGAAAAGCAAAAAACCTTTCTATATATCATTTTTAATTTTCAATTGATAAAACCCTCGATGGCCTGAATTTCTCTATCAAGAAGGATATCTGTTGTGGGTCAAGACTAAAATAGACAGCCATGGATTTAACCTGAAAAATGTTATCTTGAATATCGCAATTTCTCTCTGGAAAAGTAAACATTTCCAAAAAAATCTTTTTTTTTTTTTTTGGTGGGATAAGTTTCATAACTGAGTTGGATTCAAATTCAAACCGTTCTTCAGTTGAATGAAAAACAAACAGGGAATGGATTAGGGATAGGGTTCACTTGTAGATAACAAAGGCAGGGAAAGAGGGAGAAGAAAAAAAAAAGAAGAGGGAGAAGAAAAAAAGAAGAGGGAGAAGAAAAAAAAAAAGAAGAGGGAGAAGAAAAAAAAAAAGAAGAGGGAGAAGAAAAAAAAAAAGAGGGAGAAGAAGAAAAAAGAAGAGGGAGAAGAAGAAAAAAAAAAGGGGAGAAGAAAAAAAAGAGGGTCATTTAGTGCCATGAATCTGGTTTGCTTACCATAAAATGTAGTTTCTGTTGAAATTGAACCTGTGATGGCAAGAATATTAATTTCTGGCATCAGAGACAGTGAAAAAAGAGAGGAGAAGAGATAAAAATGATGAAAGAGAGGGTAAAGGATTAGAAAGAGAAGAAAACAATATGAGAAGAGGAGGCTGAAAGAGAAGACAGAATGAGAGAGAGTCAACAATTAAAAGGAGAGAAATGGTTAACAAGAAACAAAATAAAAAAGTTACATAATAATAATAATAATAATAATGATGATAATAATGATGGAGAATAAGAAAAGAATTTGAAACATTTTCTCCTTTGAGCATCCACATGTAAACTCTCTTCCTCATTCCTCCCAGAACTTTGGAGATTCATTTCAACCAGGGTTGGAAGGGGGTGGGGATGTATCCTCTGTCCTTTTATGCCTTTTCTCTCAGTATCATTAATTAGGAGATTTGATTTCTACCCCCATTAACAAGGTTTTTGATTAACAAAACCCTGCTTGTATCAATGGCATTCTTTAAAAAAAAAAAAAAAAAAAAAAAAAAAAAAGCCTGCAGGGATTTTGGGTCCAATGTGCCATGTTTTATTTCGGAGATGTTAAACAACCAAGAAAGATTTCCATGAAAATCTTTCCTAAATTTTGACCAAGGTGGAGGGGGGTAGAGAGGGTGGAAAGAAGGGAGGGAGGGTAGAAAAATCCTTACTGACAGCATCTGTTTCTTTTTAACGGTACTACCATTCCCACAAACCACCCACCCACCCCACGTCCCCACCACCATACAGGAAAGTTTTTGCTTCCCGACACAAAAGCAATATAAAAAAAAAAAAAAAAGAAAATAGTTTGTTTTTTTTCTCTTTGTCTCTTTAAGAGGCAGCAGACAAACAGACAGGCTAAAATATTATTTCAGAACTCTGAAGGATAAGTGAAAGGCTTCACAAGATAAAGCTTTTCGGCTTCTTGTTTGTATATCGGATGCTTCTTATAGTGTTCAATCATGTCATCGAGTGAAGAGAAGCTCTGTTGTCCTATTTGAAATACTCCATCATTCACTTGGACTCGGAAGTGCTTATTTCGGTCGGCAGCTTTCAACACAACGGTGTAATGCCCAACCTGAAAAAGACAAATAAATTTATATTAAGAAAGCATAAGATATATAGTAGTAAAAAAAAAAAAAAAAAAAAAAACATCCCCGCCTCCCCCAAAAATGAACTAGCAGTTGTCTCCCTTAGATAAACTTACAAGAGTTACATCCCTTTAAACAGACGTTTAACGTTATACATTAATTTACAAACACTGAAGTCCGTTCATTATTTCCCTCCCTCGGCTCCATTTTAATTCTTGGATGAGAGAATCATTTCATAAAAATAAAGGAAGCTATGGAGAGCCATGATTGCTAACATATTAAAGAGTAATGGCGAAATGGAGTGGTATTATTTGAGATCAAATTACTCTCTTCCCATGTCTTCAGTGACTTTTTATTACAGTTTTAAAATTATATTGTCACAAACATTTTACTTGTTTCCATTTCCATCAATTTCTTACCGATAATTGATTTACAACATTTTTATAGTTGAAGGATTTTGATAGAAAATCTCATTTTTTTTTTTTATTCATTATACAAAAAAAAAAAAAAAAAAAAAAAAAAATCAAATTTTCAAATATTCAAAACCAACACAAATTGTAAAAATTAACAAAATTTGTTAGAAAATAATTTTCAACTCTCACTGAACAACATCAGTGAAAGCAATAACATTTTGACTAAAAATCAACTTTAATGAATCTCAGCAACCCATCAGTTAAAATCTTGTGAAATTCAGTCAAGCATTCCCTTCCCCAAATTTGTAACCTTCCTTAGCACCTGGTTGTGGTGATGGACAGAATAGATCTAAGATTGGATTTATCACAGATTGGAAAAGAAAAATTATTAAAAATATATGCAAGAGTTAGAGAATATCAAATGGAAAAAAATGGATAGAAGTTTGCTTAAAACTTGAAAAACCAGTTTCCAAATAATTACACACAGACACAAATATATATATATATATATATATATATATATATATATAACACACACAAGACAAGAGTAAACATTGTAAGTGCTCAATATCAAGTTGGAAAACCAGACTTGCAGAGCTGTTTAATGTTTTAGGAAAAAAAAAAAAACATAAAACTCAAAATCAATTATTCTCTAAAAACATCCCAATTCCTAACAAGCATGAATGCATGATTATCATGTTAAACAAAATAGAATATTTTTTTGTGTAGAATGAGATGTAAGGCCTTTTTTGCCCTAAACAGAAATGCAAGAAACACCATTGATGCTAATATACCTCTGTTAAAAACGGATAAATATCAAACCAGTCATGAAAGAACTATCAGATTATGAGAAAGACCTTATACGTATTTTAAATAAAATAAAGTTCAGAAAAAAAAAAAAAAAAAAAAAAACACGAATTCCAGAAAAAATTATCAACAGATATTGGTGATCTGGAAAAAAAAAAAAAAAAAAAAAATTACCCTATTTATTTGACTATTGTCCTCATCTTTGTCGCCATATTTATTACAACATTTCAGCCATTGTACACTCCGGCCTTCTTCAGGTGGTTGGAATATCGAACTGAACATTCAGTTCAACATTCCAACCACCTGAAGAAGGCCGGAGCATACAATGGCCAAAATGTTGTGATAAATATGGCGACAAAGATGAGGACAATAGTCCGAATAATGTAAATAGTGTACATAATACCTCATCTCAGAAATATAGAGATACTGAAAAACTTAAAGAAAAATTTTGTTATGGGAGACAAAACAAAGAAAATATATGTGAAAGAAATAGAGAAAAAGAATTGCTGAGGAAGCGACTAAATTCTATAGAAAGGCTCCCGCTTCCTACATGGATGACATCAACACTGAAGCAAAAGAAATTTCCACAAAGTTAGGAATTAGCAACAAAATCAGAACAATGGCAGAAAGGCAAGCCTTTTTAACAATTAAGGATCACAAAAAAGATTTCCTCAATAACCCATCATTCCGCCTGATAAACCCGACAAAGGCAGAGCTTGGTATGATAAGCCACAAAATTGTAATTGAACTCTACACACTGCTAAGGGTGGCAACCAAAGCCAACCAGTGGATAAGCACGACAGAGTGCATTCCGTGGTTCAGGAATATCTCTAACAAAAATAGGAAAGTGTTCATAAAATATGATATTAAGGATTTTGATCTGTCTATCACTAAAAAGATTTTATTAGATGCCTTGATGTTTGCAAAAATCTTAGTATGCTTAAACCCTGATCACATTGGATAAATCTTACATTGCCATAAGTCCATTCTATTTCATGGAGGGATTGGTTAAGAAATCTGACAGGTAATTTAAACGTTCCCCAAGGATCATTTGACAGAGCAGAGGTGGCTTAGCTAATTGGAATCTTCATATTAAATAAAATAAATAAGATCATCGAAATTGATGACCATGGATTATATGGAGCTGATGAACTGATGGTGATATCAGAAAATAAAAGAAGCAGTGATTCCATCGGAAAAAAACTACATAGAATATTGAAAGACCTGAAATTTAATATTACTGTAGAAATCAACAAGAAAGTTGTCCAGTTTTTGGACACTGAGATAAACCTGTCGAACGGAACCAGCTCACCTTTTATGAAACCGAATGCAGTTCTAAGATCTATCAATATGACACCTAACCACTCCCATTGAATATAATTAAACAAATCCCTTTAGGAGTGTGATGTAGGCTATCACAAAATTCTTCTAATGAAGATATATTTGATGAAAAAAAAGAAAGCATAGGTATCTGCATTAAAAGACAAAGAACATAAACGCTAACCTGCATTTCAAAGAACAGACGAACCTGAGAAATGATAATATTAATAAAAGAAAGAGGAACATAATCTGGTTCAACTCACCTTTCAACACACTGGTAAAAACAAACATAGGGAAGATGTTTTTCAATATATTAGATAAACACTTCCCTAATATCTATGGACTGTATAAGTTATTTAACCGTAATATGGTCAAATCAAGTTATAGCTGCACCAGCGATATGGGCAACATTATGAAAAGAATGAATAGCAACAATTTAAAGCTCAAAAATGACGTGAAAGGCAAAAATGTAATTGCAGGACAAAAATAACTGTCCTTTAAATGGATTATGCGGTACGGAACAAGTTATATATTGTACCAAAGTGGAAAGTGAAAATAGTAGCATAAAAAGATCCATTGGTTGCACTGAGGGCCAGTTTAAGAAGAGGTGGTATAATCATAACTCATCTTTTAGAATCTCAGAACGTAAGTACAATATGAAGCTAGTAAGCGACTATTGGAACTTTAGGGAGAGGCATAACAAAAACCCAGAACATTAAATGGAGTCTATTAAGAAATCTAAAGTCTAACATGATAATCAGGAATACGTGTAGGCTATGACAAAAAGAAAAACTGGCTATAGCAACACATAAGGACAGCACTGAATTACTGAACAGGAAGTCAGAGATCAAGACCAAGTGTAGGCACGTTAAGAAGTTCAGCTGGGGGTTAAAGTTGGGGAAAAAAAATTTTTTTTTTCTTTTTTTTTACTATATCCCAATAGTCAGGCTGCATAGAGGCGAGCCCTATCCGAGCTGGAGAAATAGGCAATGTATTTCTTGCTTTAATTTTATAAGTAATCTTTTAAAAATCTCTAATGACTTGTATCTCCCATTTAACTTTTTCTTTTTAAATATCAGTTTTAAATAATTTATTCCATACAGTATAATCTTTTTTAGCGTAATGTCTCTTTTGAGAAAGGGCAAATTAAATTTAGCCCAACCTAAAATTCGGTAGCCAACTGGAGGGACAGAGTGAGGAGTGTGACTGGGGGTAAGTGTTGAGGAAATATATCAGTCAGCAGTACATAAACACACACACACAAAGAGATACATAAACACATGAATACATAGACCTATATACAACAAACACATTTAGAATTATTACAATTAATATTAAAATTCCAAAATGTATTTTCTTTTAATTTCATGCACAGAGATTTTTAAAAATCATATATTTTAGTTAGAGAAAAGGAATTATTTTAGCATCTAAGTTACACCAATTGTATATTTTGTTAAAGATTGTCATGAGCAAGACAAACATTGATGACCTAACGTTGCAACTGAATTTTTTTAAATTAAAAATTTACTTAATGTAATATATGTGCGTGTGTGTGTAAGATATTATGGGTGTGTGACCAAGTGGTTATTTTGAATCTCCTCATAATGAATAAGTTAAGAATTTGACAACCTTGAAAATATCAGACTAGAGAGACAATTCCAGCATGTTGTAACATTGGGAGAGATGTCTGAAAATCATGAGTTGTTAACAAAACTGGGCAGACAAAATAGTCTGGAAGCCATCGACAGTTGTGCTAAACAGGCAGATAGAAACTCTTGGGCATTGACTGACAATCTAGAGATGTTGTTTCAATGAAACCAATGATCTTCCAGCAACCTGTCTACTTGTGGAGATGCATCAGCCTCTAAAAAAATTGCAGTGATTGAAATTCTTAATGAAAGGAAAAAAAGATGAGATGACAAGAGAGAAAAAAATAGTTCAACATTTAACAAATGGTAACAATTTACATGACAGACCTAAAACATATTTTTGCAACATAAAAAAAAAAAAAAGAAAAAAAATCTTGAAAAATATTTCTATTATGGAATAGTTTTCAAAAAGTTCAAGACAATTTTGAAATTATGATTTTTTTTTAGCTTTTAAAAAAATCTTTTATTTTTCTTGTCTCCAACTTTATTGCTCAGCCCTGGATAGGTGTTGTCTAGATTGAGTTGGAGGAGATGGTATCATTCCAATATTTCAAACTTAAGTTGTGTCTGCATTAAATGCTTACAAGCACACGTAAGTGACTCATACACAACACACACACACACACTTTAGATAAACACATATAAAGTCACATGCCTATGTGTGACGGACAGACAATCAGCTCTACTGTTATAATAGATATTATACAAGTAACTTAATAAGAAACTGCCTGAACAGAGAACTTTTCTCTTTCATGTACAATTGCTGGTGGATGTCAGCAAATCAAATTTTTGTCTGCTTTTTGACTTAGGATAATTTTTTAAATTCTTTCCAAATAATTCCAACCATTTTCTTTCTCTGCCCAATGCTATCATTCCTGTGCACTTTTCTTGAAATCTGAACAATCCAAACTTCCTCTTGAAAATTTGGCCAAGATAAAGTAATTTCAAAGAGAGAAAAATCAATTCAGACTTTATTTTTATTTTTAAACTTAAAGAGATTATATTTTAGTTGGTCAAGATCTTATAGAGAAGCAGCTCATGGTTAAACTATAAAAGTATCTGGGCAATGTGGCATAATTACAGCAAATACTTTTCTGAGAGTAGCAGAAATCAGAATGTTGATAAGTTCGTATTTTTAGCAATGTGACCACAGAAAGAAAGATAAAGTCATGTGGTAAAATGCCTGGAAAACTGAAAAAGTGATGACACTACCTACCGCAGGGCCAGTTAAGCTCAAAAAAAATATTGTTAATTTGTTTACTTGTAAAATTTACAAGAAATATGCTAATCTATATACATATATAAAAGGTAGAATGTGTGTGTGTGTGTGTGTTCGTTTATATGTTTGATCGGATCTCCGACATTTTTTAACCGATTTCAACCAAATTTCACAGTTACTGCTAATGATCCTGCTGAGGTTTTGATGGCACCAAAGTCAATATTTAAATCAATATTATCGATTTTTAATTTTTGATCGGATGCACACGTGTAATTATGTGCATTCACTGCACGCATGCAGATATGGGCACTTTTCATGTCAGAATTAATAGCAGTAGCATAATTAGAAAAAAAAGTCGGATTTAAGTGCTTATATGGGAATAAGAAAGGACAATAATGGCCATATTTTGTTTTTGGATGCAAAAGTTATCACAATGAAGGATTTCTGTCACAGCCGAACTTTGCGCTCCAAAAGCCAATCGGATTAGTGTGGCTCACACAATGTGTAATGCTTGCTGCTGATTGGCCCATTCACGCTCTGGGGTCATGTCACACGTGTATACATCAAGCATCCCAAATGAGGTAGAGGTCTTCAGGTAGCCTACTTTTATTTCAGGATTTAACACTCATACCATGGTTTTTAAAAAGGATCTTTTAATGTTTCAATGCAGGCATGCATTACTTTCCATGTTTTCTGCATTTGTACTGTAAACTAAACATCGAGGCCATTTTAAAAGGGAATTACAGAGCTACATGTCAAATTTTACCAGAAAAATCAGTAAAAACAAAGTGAAACTGCTGCTTTTTAGGTGTTTGTAACCCATTTAGCCTACTAAAGCATAGGATTGAATTCAGTGAGCAATCACTAACACATTTCATGCCACCACTTTTAAGCCAAGTGGACAGATGTGGCTCCCCCCAATTGTCCAATTTTTCACATTTGATTGCATTTTTTCATTTGAGGTAATGTCTGTTATGTCTTTTCATGCTGTTTACACATAGCAAAAGGCACCTACTCGCTATAATTTTACTACTGCGCATTGCTACCCAAAAAAGTTCTTGCACGTTTTCATCTAAATTCGTGCTACTTAAATACATTCATCATCCATCAGTAAACGAAATTAACAAATGCTTCAAATTTTGTTCGTAAGCAGTGTAAAAATGCTTGTATTTTCAACTTTTGATCAATAAAACTACCTCATATCTCCTGGTTGCTCAAAATTTTCAAAGAAAAATGAAGGTTGAAAATACCATTTTCTGATTGGCTGACTTTGAGAGACTGCATTACATCGGTGACAATGTAAATCAAAAAGGCAATGCCTATTTTGGGATAAGGAACTATATAGCTTTCATATTTATCAATAAAAACACCCGATACAATCAAGTCGCCAGATACTATTTTGAAATGTCATCCGCCACTGTGCATTGCTTTGACTAACCCAGCTGGAGGTTAACCAATCGTGTCAACTGTTCAAGGTTGCTGTGAGCTCATTGGCATGGTTGCAAGCGTTTAACCTTGAGCCTATCCAATCATACACACAAGCACTTCTATTACGCACATGTGTGCATGTGTGTACATATGTCATCTTAGTATGTGTGCTCAAGGCCAACCGCCTCTTTATACCATAACTTGCACACGTGTTCACACTTCTGTGATTACTGTCCCGCACTTTGCTCACTTCATTGGCTTCTTACAGAAACCGCAAGTTGTTGATTACATATCCAAACTGTTTTTTTTTACTTCTTAGTTATAACTACATCCATTTCCATGTTTATTGCTTTTACTTCCCAAATTACCTACTACCATTTTAGCTTTAGTTGAATTTTTAAACTTCACTTTTTTTTGTCTTCCATCCCCTTTTGATACAGTTACATACATTTCTGGGATCCCTCTAACCTGCCTATGTTTAGACTACATGTATTTTTTGCACTCAAAAAACCTACATACCTTTTATTACATTTGCCTTTTTAAAATTGGTTAAAATGCCGCCTCAGAGAAGAAAACTATTTGGACGGCACACGGCTGCTGCGTCAACTACAAGAGCAGCAAGGGCGAGTGAAAGCACAGAGCAAACTTCATTGCGCCTTTCTCAGATGGCCTCGTGCTCTGCTGCCCGCATCTCCATGGAAAGTACCGCTGAATGGACTAAAAGGCTTGCATCAGTAGCATCAGTTATGTCATGACGACATGCTAGACTTTCAACTAAAGAGCGTTTAGTACAGAATTCACAAGACGCAATACGCGTTTCTAGGGCTGGGGCTTCCGAGTCCCCAACAGCGTTTAAGGAATGCCAGTGCTACAGCATATTCTAGAGCTTTAGAAAGCCCTGAACAAACCACTTTGTCGTCTTAGGAATTCTAGGGCTACAGCATCTTCCAGGGTTTGAACAACCTCAACAAACCGCTATTTGTCATTTAAGAAATGCCAGCGCTACTGCGTCTGCCAGAGCCTCAGAAAGCCCTAGGGTACGGCAAGCACGGCTCAACAACAATGGTCAAATCGTAAGGACAGATGCTCAGCTTTGTAGGTCTGCACTTAGGTGAACAGTGCCTCATCCATGGACAGCTTTACGTTGGCTGCTCCCGAGTCGGGAGTAAGGATAATGTTTACGTTTACTCTCCAATAAACAAAGCTAAAAATATTAGCTACGCAGAAGTCCTATAACCCATGGTTGGTCATGTTTAAACGCAATGTACACATATTTATGTCAGCTGCATCGTAGGTTCCTTCATTTTTGAACCCGGTTTATTTATAGATTGTTGTAGTATCCACTTGCCATTACTAAAACATTTCATTAAGGGTTGTCTTGCTCACCAGATGCTCCCTTATCACTTAAACCCCACCATAGCTGCATTCGCACTTACATGTCAACCACGTAACCATATTCAGTTGCAACACAAAACCAATACATGGGAAGGTGGATTCATTTAATTGTCAGTGAAGTTGAGTGCGTCCACGCAATTCAGGCCTCAGCAAAAAGTGGGATAATAAAAGAATAGCAGCATGCAGAGTTATAGTATGCATTCTCTGCTGGTGTTGGTGTATTTCTCACCTTACCATAATACTATTCTTAAAAGAGTGCTCAATACAGAGTAGAGCAAATATAGTCATTTATTCGAAAATTACAACATAAAAATGTTATAAAATCAGTAAAAAAATAGCCATTTTGTGTCAACACTTCTGGTGTCTTCTCAAGTGATGATGTTGAATGTAGAATAAAGGGTTTTAAAAAGGTTCAAATCAATCAAACATCCCTCGCTAATGGAAATGCTGTTACATAAACTGGAATGACCAATCAAAATACAAGTATATGAGAATTCAAAAAACTTAACGGACTTTAAGGTTATAATAATTATTTAATGCTTTAATGTTAGGGTTAGACTAAAATAGAATTTATTCTAACTAATAAATATTAACTTATATGATAAAATTAAAAATTAGCCATTTTAAAATTTAATCTATATTAAGTTTAAAATTATAAAATTAGTGAGGAAAAAAGAAAAAATACGTATGCTATTCTATTTATTTTGTTTTTATTGAAATTAAGTTGGAATAAACGTTAAGATCAAATGTTGCTCCGAACTTCATGACAACATAGATACATTTGAATCATAAACAGAGGCAGGGGAGGATGACATCTTGCAAAAGACAATACATACACAATCAGATTATAATACATATACACGCAGACATATTTAGATATATACACACACAATCACTTGATAAAACACCAGAAGTGTTGAAACAAAATGGCTATTTTTGTAGTGATTTTATAACATATTTATGTTATAATTTTCAAATAAATTATAATATATATATATATATATATATATATATATATATAAATTTATTTGTTTAAACTTTATATATATATATAAATTTATTTGTTTAAACTTTATATATATATATATATAAATTTATTTGTTTAAACTTTATATATATAAAGAAATATAGTCTTAAGGTGTGCTATATTTATGGGATAAAGTGCTCAATATCAGAGATAGAGCGTGTGTAAATATAAAAAGTTATATGCAAATCGTAGGCCTGACAACATATAGCATGAAACAGACTTCGACTAAGTGTTGACTTTTATGTTCACTTTATTTTATATATATATATATAAATTTATTTGTTTAAACTTTATATATATATATAAATTTATTTGTTTAAACTTTATATATATATATAAATTTATTTGTTTAAACTTTATATATATATATAAATTTATTTGTTTAAACTTTATATATATATATAAATTTATTTGTTTAAACTTTATATATATATATAAATTTATTTGTTTAAACTTTATATATATATATAAATTTATTTGTTTAAACTTTATATATATATATAAAATTTATTTGTTTAAACTTTATATATATATATAAAATTTATTTGTTTAAACTTTATATATAAATTTATTTGTTTAAACTTTTATATAAAATTTATTTGTTTAAACTTTATATATAAATTTATTTGTTTAAACTTTATATATAAATTTATTTGTTTAAACTTTATATATAAATTTATTTGTTTAAACTTTATATATAAATTTATTTGTTTAAACTTTATATATAAATTTATTTGTTTAAACTTTATATATAAATTTATTTGTTTAAACTTTATATATATATATAAATTTATTTGTTTAAACTTATATATATATATATATATATATATATATATATAAAGTTTAAACAAATAAATTTTTTTTATATATATAAGAAAATAAACACACACAAGTATACACATACAATGATAGATATATAATGACATTCAAACAGCTATAGATACAGACTACAGTTACTAACATATACATGTACATCATCTCTACCTACAAAAAAAAAGTTTTTATTTCACCCTAACAGTTACAGACAATATTATATTAGGTAAAAGATGTTTTTTTGAACCCTTAATTTTTTATGTTCATTCAAGCAGTCAGCACCATTCCCCACCTTCTAAGATGAAATGTTATAATCAACCTATTTACTGACATAGCAATCTATATTTTTATAGTTACTTATTTTGTTTCTCCAACCTGACCCCTGCAAAAATCAAGCACATATAAGAAAGTCAAATGTCACAAACAAGTTTCTAACAAAAATAATTACTTTGGCCTAATTTCTTCAAAGTTCATCAAAAAGTTATTTGTCAAAGAACTTAGAAATATTAAAGCCATTAAAATAGATTCAAGCTAATCTTGCAGAATGACAACAAAATTGACTTTGAAAATAAAAATGGAGACCTTCAGTTTGTCACTACAGATCAAAATAAAAAATATTGACACACACGCACATCACTTTTCTTCATTCAATGATCAACGTGTGTTTATGTACGTGGGGACTGCAATCTAATATCACAATTCTTTCACAATGACAAGACGAATAATAAAAAATCGTCATCCCTCTTCTGAAGACAACTCTTTTTCATTGCTAAATCCATAAAAAGCCATATTTTCAATAACCTGATAAAGAGACTGTCACTTTTGATGAAAATATGACAAAGCCATTTCTATTTGTTTTTATCTGGTAGCAGTAAAAACACTGGCTCTTGTTTCCTCCACATGTTTTGTCCGTAGTTCTGGTAAGGTAAGAATTTGTTGTCATGCAGGCTTCAAATACCTCTGGTCACATGTGGTGGATGTTTCATCTGATATTGACCAAACAAGTAAGCCACCATGTTGTGGGTCAATGGAAGACTTCAAAACTTTTCACTTTTCAAGGATAAATATAAAAAGAAAACAAGAAATCCATATCAGATGAAGTAAAAAAAAAAAAAAATAAATAAAATAAAACTGTTTTATTTCTTCTTTCTAATTTCAAAATACCAATGTCCAGGTTTATCCAGGACTAGCAATAGAGCCTGGCGTTGCCCGGGGATGTAACAGTAAGAGATAGATCAAGTATCAACCATCATAAAGACTGAAAAATAAAATTGACAAAGATTATTGTTTAAGGTTGACGGACACGCATATCTTAATTAGTTTTTTTTTTGTTGTTTTTTAGGGTTTTTTTACAAATTGGTCAAACCCAAACAAAAAAGAATAGAATTTGAATTTTATTATAAACAATTGTCTTGTAAATGGAATTTTTAAAGCATTCTGAATGTATAAATAAAGAAAAAATGTGCAAGACAATAAGAAACACTACCTGCCAAAAAAAAAAAAAAAAAAGGAAGTTTTGTTGAAATCGGTTGAAAAATGTAGGAAATCCGATCCCATATATAAACAAACACAGACACACACACAAACAACCTGGGTTTTATAATAAGTAAAACTTGATATGAGTTGTCCCCCTTTCATTATGGCGACAGAATCGTGTTTTCAAATTGATTTTGTGCAAAAACAATTGTGTTTTTCCAATTTGGGGTGCTGTCAGAACCACCGCATGGTAATTTTATGCAGTCCTGTGAAGTTTTGTTGAAATCGGTTGAAAAATGTAGGAAATCCAATCCAATATATAAATGTACAGACACACACACACAATCTGCGTTTTATAATAAGTTTTGTTGAAATCGGTTGAAAAATATAAAAAATCCGATCCCATATATAAACGAACACACACACACAAACAACCTGGGTTTTATAATATGTATAACTCGATATGAGTTGTCCCCCTTTCATTCTGGCAACAGAATTGTGTTTTATTGTGTTCTCAAATTGATTTCATGCAAAAACAATTGTGTTTTTCCAATTTTTGGCGCTGTCAGAACCACTGCAAGGTAATTTTACGCAGTCCTGTGAAGTTTTGTTGAAATCAGTTGAAAAATGTAGGAAATCCTATCCAATATATAAACATACAGACACACACACACACAATCTGCGTTTTATAATAAGATGTCACCTTTCACAACAAAACTACTATTATGATGCGAGATATTTAAAAACATTGATAAAAGCAAAAGCAACAGGAAGCTGAAGTCAATCAGCCATATTATGTCTAAAGATAAATCAGATTCCAGCAATTTAACAAATTGAACATCCCTTGCATCTTCAACATTTCTCTTAATGTATAATCATAACCAAATGTTTGTTGTATTTCTTACCAATCCCCTTACATATGACTCCCATCTATAAAAAAAGAATTCATCTTAAGTTCTTTCAAAGGAGAAAATAACAAACATAGAAATTTATCCATTTTGTCATTCAATTACCCACCATAAGTTATTCATCATATTCTCCCTATTTTTGATTCTATTTTAGATATTTAGCAAACCATACTTAGAAAAAGTCTATCATTCATTGTGGCTTGCAATTATATCAGAAGGAAATCCAAAACAAAATATATTGTTTTTTGGGGTTTTTTTTTTTTTTTATATACAAAATAAATTGGTCAACAATTTCTATAAACTAGTGTTTCTCAAAATGTTTGACTATAACCCAGAAGACTATATTTTTTGTTTTTGCAGGAGTGACCCTCAGGATAGAAACATACAGGGTGCAGTAAAAAAATACTTCCCACATAATGGTAAAGATATTAGCTACAGGGAGACACCATTCTGCCACACCCTGTATTTTCAGGGTTTCTTCATTTAGTTTTATCCAATAAATCTTCCTGATTTTTAATTTAATAAACAATAAATTTGAAGAATTAATTCACAACATCTGTGTTTTCTCCAACGTGCTGGAGATTTGATGTCAGTGAGATTTCATAACTGGGAAGACCAAGGGTTTCAGGTTTCCGCATCAGACCCTCCACCACAGTTGCCCCAATCAGAACTGATCAGACCCCCGATCCACCTCATGCATTTCCATCTCCACTTTTGATGGTTTCAGGTTTTATTGTCCCCTACTGACCAAATCGCATTCAGTCATTGATCAAACACTTTAATTCTAATTAACCTGTCAGTTTGATTTGGTAGCCGCCACCCACTTTTTCAGCAGAATAATTTGATGAAGTATTTGGTAAGTGCCCTATTTTGTGCTTTGTTTGTCTTGGAGAATTATCAAATTTTTATCTTAATTTACAATTAATCTTGTTAACATCAAAAGAAAAGAAAATTATTATTTTTTATAAATCATATTTTGAGTGAAAAAAATAAAAAAATTAGGTTTTAACAGATAAAGTCTCCCTAGAACAACATTAGATCTGTTATCAGGCTGTCAACATGTCAAAAGAACGATTGTCGAGTTAAAAACGCAACTACTATGAGGTTAAAAAATGCGTTTGTGATATTTTAAATTTAAAATAAATATTTCAGATCAGATTAATTATACTTTCAATCAGCAAATATTCTGAAAATAAAGTTTCAGAAAGTATATTTATTTTTGAAAAATTTTTGTGTTGCAATGAAAGATGACTAAAAAAAAACGTCACTCATCAGCAATTTAAGAAAAATAAATAAATAAAAACCCTTCAAGTCAATTTAAATTAGTTTTTGAACTACAGTAAAGTATTTTGCTTCTTGAAAATATTAAATTTAATCTATTAGTTTGAAAGAAAGATTTTTTTTTCATTTTTAAAAATCCACTTTTAAACCTTAAGTATCGCGTTTTTTTGTGGAGGTGCCTAATTAAAAGCATTTTTTTCCTTATTCCTGAAAATTCAAAAGGCATCTTGAAAACAACTGGATTGTCTCCCTTGAACCGAAGAGAGATTTCAAGTTCCAATATTATTTCAGCGGTTCAGAGGAATAAAATATATTTAAGATGTCCATTATTTCATTTTTCTCTTGACAGGATATAAAACATCGCACACGATATAAAATATTTGGCTTACATCCGCACCTAGATCTGCCATAAATTCCATACGGGGGTGGGGGTGGGGGCTCTGATCTTACAACCAAATAATTAGTACAACAAAGTCCTTTAAGAAGAACTCAATTTAAAGATTTTTTTCAGTAACTGAGATTCTGAAAAATATTTAAGTGATTTGCTTAAAAAAAAAAAAAAAAATTATCCCTTGTCTCAGCCCCAAACTTGCCAGTTATAGGAGAAATGAACTGAAATTGGTGCCAGATTTATGTGTGGGCTGCAGCCTAGGGGCTCCAAGACTGGAGGGAGTTCCAATAAAACATGAAAAAATAAATAAAAAAATAAAGATAAGAACAGAGGAGATTTGTTTATTTTCAAATTTATTGGGGCTCCTTTGAACAACTTTTAAACAATTTAGAGTATTTGGGTGACCCTCTCTTGGAGTAGGGTCTTTTAAATTCAATGGAGCCCCTTCAAGGGACCCCGTTTAGATTTTTATACATCTTTTGAATATATATATATTATCAATACAGGCTTAAAGAAATTTACAATTATTTTTTAATTTTCTCAATCTTGCCTTGATAAGAAGAAATTTATCAAGTTTTTTAATACCTCCGCTTAAAATATTTAAATAAATTGTTGGAGGTACAAAACCGTAATATTGCTAGGAATAGATACAAATTATTTCCTAAAGGCATTATGAAAAATAAAAAAATAAGAGATGATAACACTTACAGAACAGACTATTCTTTTTCTTATCCATCTGATGAAGCCATAGAGGTGAAATGCATTAACGAATATTATTTTCAAAACATACTTTCATGAACCTTTTCCCCAGATGTCAATAATTTATAACTGTCGGTATTACATACCCAAATTTATTACATACTGTCAACATAGATAAAAACAATTTCTTTCATATATATATATATATATATATATATATATATATATATATATATATATATATAGATAGATAGATAGAGAGAGAGAGAGAGTGATGCACGTTTCATTAAATATAGACAAGTTTTGTCTATTTATTTTAAATAAATTCCTTTCATATTGTCTGATAAGCTTAATAACACTATCATTGAAAGAAAAAAAACATATCTATATATATATATATTGTTTGAATAAAAACAGATCACTTTAAGGTTCCATGTAATAAGTTATTTCACCACAACCCCTTTAACAGGGCTCTGGATCATCAGACTTTATTTCCAAAGGTTGAAATGAAAAATGAAAAGAAATTCACACACACATATATACATATATGATGGACACTCTCGTCGTTTTTGAAGTATGAGACAACAATCATGCACAGGATTTGCAAACAAATCCACACAAAGAGTATACTGAAGGTTTAACCATCATATGGGCTGATGTATTAGCCCAAGATTTAATGTTAATTCTTAATTCTCTCAAATGATTGAGACAATTCATTTCAAAGTTAGTCATACCTCAGTAGCAGGTATTTCTCCAGTTTGCTCGGTTTTCAACAGCAAGTTTGAATTCCTCTATAGGGACGTTTGCAGCAATTGTATTTAATTTTTTTTCCTTGAAGCGTAACCAAAGACAGCTTATATTACGCTTACCATAAAAAAGTTGGCTATACATGAAGATTTTCGGCATCTGATCATAACTCATTCTGATGAGATGACCAGCCCATTCTGAACTGTGATTGCATCAGAAAAGATTCAATATCACCGACAGCACATATGATGAAAAGATCAGGGTTAGAAACATTGTTTTGCTGTGTATAACTGCATACTGAACGAAGACAGCATTTATGAAAAGCATCAAAGTTTTCAAGTATACATACATTATATATATATATATATATATATATATATATATATATATATATATATATATACCTATGTACATACGTATGAATGAATCTAGGAGCATGTGGCCAAGTAGTTCATTAGGGTCAATTTGTCAAGAACATGACTTTTTGATGTTATCGGACTGGAGGATGTGATCCCAGCATATGTCACCTTTGAAAAGTACCTGAAAACCATACCAAGGGTTGACCCAAGACTTGTGAGTAAAATTGGGTAGATGAAGCCCTTAGCGAGCTGTCATTGGTTGTTCTAGCATGAAGTCACAAGTAATCATGACCGAGGGTTTGAGCGTGCTGGCCTTGTTCAGACTGTTGATCATGCTACATAATGTGCTCTCTCCCAGAAACTGTAACCAAGGTCTGCTCAGTATAGTTGCACTATAAACCACAGGTGGGTGTTGAATAAATACAAATGTGCCTGGCCAGGCGTCTGCAACGGGGATTAGCTAGCCACTCCAATAAACGGGAATCCTCGCATACAAGTGATCAGCCACTATATATGTATGTATATATAGAGTATTTTAGGCAACAAATGTTCTTTAAAGCAAATACCATTGAAAACAGACATTTTATGTTGATTAATTTTAATGATTATATATATATATATATATATATATATATATATATATATATATATATATATATACACACGTGTGTGTGTGTATGTATGCATGCATACATACATACATACATACATACATACATTTAGGTAAGAAAATTTATTATACAAAAAGAAATGAGCTTCATTAAATGTTTCACCCTAAGAGAAAGAGAGAGTGTCTATAACGTGTAGAGAAAGAGAGAGTGTCTATAACGTGTAGAGAAAGAGAGAGTGTCTATAACGTGTAGAGAAAGAGAGAGTGTCTATAACGTGTAGAGAAAGAGAGAGTGTCTATAACGTGTAGAGAAAGAGAGAGTGTCTATAATGTGTAGAGAAAGAGAGAGTGTCTATAACGGGCGTAAGGAAAGAGAGAGTATAATGTGTGTAGAAATTTTTTTTGGGGTTTGGTTTTACGGCATATCAACCTCAATGAGTTATTTAATAATATGGAGAAAATTTTTATTGTTGGTAATATTTTTTTTTCAAAAATTCTATTTCTGGTAATAATTTTCTTTCAAATATGTATTCCTGGTTATATTTTTTCTTTTTCTTTTTCCCAAAAAATGTATAGCTGGTTATATATTTTTTTTTTTTTTTTTTTTCAAAAATATGTTGCTGGTTATATATTTGTTTTTCAAAAATTCATTGCTGGCAACATTTGGTTTTCAAAAACATATTGCTGGTAATAGTTTTTTTTACAAAGTATTTCTGGTATTAAATCCTATTTTTACACTTTCATAGTGTTTTGACCCCAGTTACAATTCCATTGAATAAGGTTTGGCATCTTGATTATGAATTATAAATTTTTACATGTCCAATTTTTTTTTTATGAGTGAAGTGTCCATCATTTCTACATTCTCCAGACTATTAGCATTTTGTTTCTTATGCTTTGTTTTTTGAACTTCTTTTTTTTCTACTTTGTTTGATTTTGCTCCCTTAGTTTTACTATTCGTTCGGTTCTTTTAATGAACTTTGTCTAGATGCTGATCTTTCCCTTGTTTGTGATGGGCTACAGTTTTGTTCCTCTATTTTCCTTGGTTTTTCAATAACCGTTTCATTATTTCTTTTTTTTTTGTATCTTTTCATTCTCTTGATAATGATTCAATGTTTCTATTGTTTGGATTTTTGGGGGTTTAAAAGTTTTGTAGATTTTAAGACATTTTTTATGTTTAATTATTTTTTTATTTTTTTTCTTAAAATAATTATTGGACTTTGTCCATTTCATAATGTATGACGTCAGTTTTGTAGATGTAGAGTCATTTTTGTTTGCGGTTGACAGTATAGGGTTTATTTTGTCTATTTTATTTAGCTTTGTGCCTGATAAAAACTACCTTTTAGAAGTTCAATTAAACTTTTTCATTCATTGATAAGAGTTATCAGATCTTGGTTTCTTAATATATTGTTTTCTGGGATGCCTATTTGTTGATTGGTTATTTTCATAATATTAGCATAAGACACTTGCAGTGAATTCAATTCTACCCGTTTTCTGGCTTTTTGAAAAAGAGGTTTTCTGTGTATTTCCTTTTAATTACTTTTTTCCAAATATTACACTCTTTGAAGTCTGCTATGTCCTTTCCATTACAGTTTGGACATGAAGGAGGCCTTACACATGGTGACTCATGATCAGTCTCAGGTTCCCCACATCTTCTACAGACTAATGTTCTAGTACAATTATTTTTTAGATGTCTAAATCTTTGACATTTATGGCATCTACAAGGATCTGGGATGTAAGGTTCTACCCTTGGCTATAGAGTACCCTTATCTTTATCTCTTTTAGTAGAATTGGTTTGTTAAATGTCAGAATGTATGTATTAGTATTTATTACTTTATCAGTTTTTTTTTTTAATTTGAATTTTTTTTGCATTTGTTATTCCTTTTATTTTTTTTTTTAGAGAGTCATCATTTTCAATTTCTGTTGGTGTACAAAATGATAGTTCTGGGCTTTTTATTACACCTTTGGCTGAATTCAGAAATTAATTGGGGGGGTAAACTTTTACATTTATGTTGTTAATCTGATTGATTTTTAGTAGTTTTTCTGCATCTTTTTTTAAGTTTTCACTTGTATTAACAGCGTAGTTTTTCTTTATTTTATTAACAGATTGTCGATTTATCATTTCAGAAATCACCTTTTGCAACATAAAAGGAGATACTTTTGTTATATCGCCCTCTACTACTTCTACGACGAGAAATTTCGGAAAATGGTTAATTTCTATTTGATTTTCCGTTTCTGAGAACTCATATTGTCTTTTGGTTCGTTTGTGAGACATAGCCATCTACTTTTGCTTTTTGAATTCACTGTCTGTGCTCCCTACCTACCTCCAAGTTCCTTTTTAAGGGACACTATCGGGGCTGCCAGGGCTACAAAGACAGTATAGTAGTGATGAGAGTATACAAGCACCCGCACTCCCCCACCATATCTACCCAAATATAGAATGATGTTAGTTTCCATGGCTCTGTTGGACCCATTATCTATCGTCCCAACTAACCCTTGCCACTACATGACTAGCCAATTGAAATGGATTGGTCTATACCATCCGCCCGTCTATCCCAAGTAGGGACCAAAGAGACGTGTTGTGAAAACTCCTGGTCATCTTATACCCGATTGGTAGTCACTCAGTCACCAGGACTCAGTCCCCAAGCATCATGAGTCGCCACCTACAGCAAACAGGTGGCCCCATTGAGAGGAATTTTAGTTTTTGTACATCATTTTGGTTTTTAAATACTGGCATTGGTATTGCTGACATTATAATTGTTACAATAACCCATTCGTACACTTTCCCCAGTAATCATTCTCCAGTTCGAGGGAGGGAGGGGGAAACCTATTTACCCATAGATGGGAGCCTAATAGGTGCTACCACCGCGGCTCAGGTTGAACCCAGGAATAACAGCAATTAAAAGGTCATTCCACACTCCTCAAAACCTCCCCCACCAAAAAAAAAGAAGAGGCCTTGCTGTTGGATGTAGTTTATCGTCATACCTAGGACAGAATGTGTGTAGAGAAAGAAAGAGAGTATCTATAATGCGTGTAGAGAAAGAGAGAGAGTATCTATAATACGTGTAGAGAAGATTTAATATGCATAAAATATTTCAGAACTTAATTTTCTTGAATTTTCAAGCTGTGAAATTATTCTTCACATTACATTATTGACATGAGGTACAATGCAGAGAGATTTGAATTTGGATCAAAGCATTAAAAAAAAAACAAAAAAAAACAAATAGGATTTAATTAACAAGATCTCATCTATCCGATTGAAGACACTTAATTGGCAATAATAACCAAGACAGTCAAAAGTACTCAAAGAAAGTTGATCCCCTGGGGCATGCTGGACAAATCTTTCTCACCCAAGTCTATCTTTTCATCTTCATAAGTCTACCATTTGTGCATAGAATATTATTGACACATCTGACAAGGTAGAATTTACAGATCATCACAAGCATACAATCACCCATGGCTACCAGAGATTTCCTATATACCTGGAAACTACAAATGTTGATCAAGAAGCTAGTGATATAGACGTTTTTCTTTTTTTTTTTTTTTAACCTGATGAAGTTATTCAACTCATGGTAGTGGAAACTAACTGGTATACAAATGATGTGAAAACAAAATTAGGTAACACAGCAAAGCCCAACTCACAAATCAGGGCTTGGAAAAACGTTTGCTTTAAAGAAATAAAAGCATTTTTGGCCTTGCTTTTGTTGATAGCTTTGATAAAGTGATCTTTGTATTTGTCTTACTGGACAACAGACCCCCCCACACACACACACACACTTTTTATATATGCAAGGTTTTCACTGTGTGATAAGTAGGAATCATTTTTCATCAATTCTGTCATATTTTTTTTTCTCAAAATTTATATGTACAGTAAAAAAAATATGGCTACATTTTTTTTTCCATCTCCTCATGCAAATAACGTTTCTAAGATCCTGAAAGTTACAGTGCTAGTAATATACCGACCATTCAAAAACTTAGCACACCTAAAATTAATGTGGATCCAGGGGACACAAATCTCAAAGTTAGTGCAGAGTTGTAAAGGTTAACTATCGATTTTTGATAAAATCAAAATGAGAACCTGCAATGTTACTAGTCTTGATCGGGCACTTCAGTTTCAGGTACTTTCCCACCACCATAACATAGCTTCCCTGTACCTTTTCTATAAAAAATGGTATTTGTTCTGATGAGCTTTTCTCTTTGATAACTCAACATCATGAATTTAAGCACAGTACTAGACTGGAAATTAGGCCTCATCATTTTATTTTTTAAATTATTAACTGTAACCAAAAGTTACAATTGACTTGACTTGTATTGGTTTTCATCCTGGTCAGGTTGAACTGGCTTCCTCCCAAGCAAGTACACAGCATCACGGACCATCACTGCCCACCGATCCTGAGGCAGGTCACACGAAATGGCGAGCCAATCGCAATTAAAAAGTTACAATAGTTTTTTTTTTTTTCTTTTGCACTTCTCTTGCTTCCCTGTCAACTACGTTCTTCAGAAATTTAAATGTAATATCAATCATCAATTTCTGTCTCTCTGTTCTTTTCATCATCCTTCCTCCGCAATCACTCTCAGTTTCCTTCATACTCAGTAACCCCCGTCTTAGTAGGTTTATCAACTTTCTGTGGTTGCCAATGAAGATTAAGCACTCCTGATCACAATTAAAAAAAAATGTTGCCGCAGTTTTCAATGTCAAGTCAGTTTTTATGAAATGGAGATGAATTTGACAAAACATACCCAGCAGGGTGCTGAAAAGTTATCAGCCCACTGTACCCCACTCCGAAATCAATATCCTGACGTTTGGCCATTGAAATATGGATTTGGGAGAAATCGGTCAGGAAGATAATTTTTCAGCACCCCCCCCCCTTCCTTACTAGCTGAAGTACCCATCAAGAAATGGATCAAAGTCAGTTTCTTCAATTAAGCTAACAATAAAGAATCCTGAAAACCTTGTTCTAAAGTGAAACAAATAGAATACATTAAGTAAAATTAGTCGACTTTACAATCTTTGTTGTTAGTCAAAAATTTGTTGTCATTACGCATAGTTATGAGCAATTAAAATCAAAGAAAAACAAAATGATTGTTTTGGAGCTTATGACCCCAACACATTGAAACACTGGTTCCTGTATATGATCACCAAAGTTAAGCAATGTCATGTCTGGTCAGTATCTAGATGGATGACCACTTGGGAATACCAGATGCTGTAAGTTTGGATCTGCAGGTGGTGCATAATATAAATCAGAAAACAGAGTTTCAGTGTTATATTCACTTATGTGCAAATACCCTTGGGAAAGATATGACTCAACCACTTACCCCCCCCACTCCCACCCCGCAACTATTGGTCAATTTTAAGACTTGTATCACTAAAACTGTCATCTTACAAAATAAAATAAAAATAAATAAAAGTGTGTACAAAATATTTAGATTTCAGCATTAAATAACCCATAGAGGTGTTGATATGTCACTAAACAAAAGCAACCAACAACCATTTGTTATTGGTAAGTTTCTAATCAAGAAATTAAGTAAAAAAAAAAAAAAAATAAATATAATTTTGGAGGAAAAATTCTGTGAAATTGCTTTTTCAAACCATAAACATTTTTTTTTCTTAAGAAACCATTAATAATAAAAGAAATTGTAGTCTTATATCAAATGATTCCAAATGGTAATTGTTACTGTTAGGGGAAGCTAATTTCCTTCCCCTATAAAGGACTTTAACTCAAAATACAATTGAGTTACTTCCCTTGTCTGTGAAGACAAGCATACCACTTCTGAATTGAACGTAGCAACAAGTTTACATACACATAGAATTCATTGTTGCAATCCTTGCTGTTCTCAGATAGTAAATGAATAATGGTTATTTATTTATATGTTAAAATACCTTTGTCTTTTATTCATTCATTTTTGTTCATACCAGCAGCCTTAGATATAACAGTTACTATAAAAGATATTTTTACATAACAAAAGTAAGGTACTGTCCCGGATTCCCCACTACAAAGAATATATTTTTACCTTTTTCACCTGGTTATAAAAGGCATCATGTATATTAAATCAGAAGGTTCCTCTTGAAGCTATTTGGTCAAAAAACAAACTATTCCCAATGTGTGTGTGAGGCTGAGTGGTTAAAAGTTAGCATTCTGACCAGGAGAATAAGATTCAACTCTTACTTTGGTTGATTTGTCAAGAAGGCGACTTCTTGATAATGTGTGTGCGCACCACTGTTGGTAAGTGCCTGAAAACCACACCCAGAGATGACCAAAGTATTGTGAGCGAACTTGGGTATATGGAACTGAATGAAACTCCTAAATGGTTGTGCTAGCATCAAGTTCCAAGTCACTGTGACTGAGGGTTTGACTGCATTGTCCCTGTTTAACTACAGATCATGCCAGATTGTGCACTCCCTCCCAGAAACTGTAATTAAAGTCTGCTCAGCCTAGTTGCAGTATAAACCACAGATGAGTTCTGGACATAACCAAACTTCTTACGCACAATGTCTGAATTTAAATTAGGCCATCAAATATGACAAGGGACTTCATCAGTGAAAATACCTGGGTGACCTTCATGTAATTCTTTAAGCAAGATATCTAGACAGTTTGTGGGAATAACCACTTGTGATCCCCATAAAACACAACTTAGTTGTACTGATAACTCTTTCTTCCTGTTTGTGTAAGGTTGAAAATCGTGATATTCATTGTATGGCTATCCTCGTATGATCCACTTACACACTTGAGATAACACAAGATCCCTGGATGCATGTAAAGCAACAATTTTTGCCGTGACAGGAGTTGAATCTATCATAGAGAGTACCACTTTCTCCAGACAAGGTAATGGTGTAATATAGTCCTCTACGGATAGCCATCTGCATTGGAAATCTTTGGACTGGGTTTGTATAAAAGGTGATAATGGTAGTTTTTTTTTGTTTTTTGTTTTTTTTTAAAAAAAAGCATTCACCCCAAGCAAGGCGGGAGTGCCACTAGCATGCAATGCATAATAGTGAGTGAAAATAAAAGAAAGGAGGGGGGGTGCTGAGGAAAGGATAAAAAGAAGAACGGGGATCAAGGCAAACAGAAGATGTCGATTGACACTACATTTAAATTTTTGAAGATTATAGTCATCAGGGAAGTAAGTAAGAGGAAGAGAGTTCCAATGCAGGGAAGTGCGAGATAAGTTGTTGGAGTAGAAGAGACAGTTACATTTAACTGTTTTGACAATAAAAGGGTGGGGCAGAGATGTCAACCTAGTAGCAAGCTTAAATTCATGCAGTCAGGACACCAGTGAAAATAGCTTGTCAGAGTAGATGCCATGAAAATATTTGTAGAAAAGACATCTGTGAGAAAGTGACTGCAGTTGAGCTGACAAGTCAGGACTGATGACATCGCATATCTGTCTTTGGATTTTGTCAAGAACCTCAATATGAACAGCGGGAACGCCAGACCAGATATGGCAACAGTATTCAATGCATGGACAAATGGTAAATTTGTAGATGTGAAGGTTAGATTCTGATGAGAAAAACCTGGTGCGACACAGAGAACCAACTTTCCTTGCAGTAGAAACAGCTATTGATTCAATGTAATTGTTCCACCTCAGAAGAGTGGAAAACATGAGACCAAGAAGGCACAGTGAGAAGCTCTCGTGAAGCTGAGCATCAACCATGCTGATAGGAGGCAAGGCAGTTTCTTTATCCTGGTTAAATGAGAGCAGTTTCGTTTTGGAGGCATTAAAATTTACAAGCCATTTCCCGCCCCAGTCAACCACAGATTGGTGGTCTTTTTCAAAATCAAAGGCCAAGGTTAACTGTCAGCAGTTCCTGATTTACTATTGAGACAGGAGTAAATGGTAGTGTTGTCTGTGTAGATGTTTACTTGAGAACTGATGACATCATTGATGAATATCAGAAACTGTGTAGGACCCAAGAGAGAGTCTTGGGAAACATTAGTGTAAAACCAACTGGAAGAGAAACTATTTAGGATGACCTGGAGTTCTAGAGAAGCAACTTGGCCCATTGACTTTTATAGTATGGCTGGAGGATGGGCAATTGGCATGTATGGAAAAGACATGTGGCTTATATTCTCATGAATCATCCAACTGAACCAGATACATGCCTCAAAAGAGCTAAGCAACCAAGGAGAACTCAAACACATACTTTGAAGGGATACTCAGCATTGACTACACAGCAAAGTGTACCTTACAGAGATAGACCGAGAGAGGAAAATCAACAACCTGGAACGCCTGTCAGGACACATTTTTAGAAACAGAGAGATGTAAGGTTGAAAGTGAGCCTAAGAAACCGCACAGAGGCATAAAACTAGACAGCACAAACGCAATGCAGAACCAGACTCTTAGAGAATTTGCTGAAAAGGAATCGCCAGATGATAGAATTACAGAGGACTTGGATATGGAATGTGATGATGACAAGTAAAACAATTATTGCCCCTGATAACTTGTCTCCTTCTCAGAGTTCTTTTGAAACCCCCCCCTAAACATTCCCACCTAATTAACAGTATGCGACAATCAGAAGGAAGTTGTAACCACAATGTTTATGTGTGAATAAAAAAAAAAGCAGGAGTATCGCTTCTACAGACTGAACTGCATTGTTGTTGTTATTATTATAACAGACCCATTACCAAATTGTGACAGTTATAGAATATTCTGCCGTCTGATAGTTCAGGTCAAACCCAAACCACTTTTGAAACTAACAAAAGAATAAGCATGGAATTTTGGTGTTTTTCAATTGAGTGAAATTCAGTCATTGAGGATTGACTATCATAATAGTCTGGCAAATAACAGATAGCAATCTAAGTAGAGTGCTTAAGAATTTCAATTATTAGATTATTAGTTACTTAAAATTTTAGAAAGTTCCAGACATAAAAGCCACACACGTTTTTTTCTGAGTTTCCTAAACTTTGAGCTGCTTTCGTTTAGACACGATCCTAAAAATGGTTTTCGAAATAAAAGGCAATCAATGAGGTATTTGAAGAAAATCTGTATGATAAAATATGGGCTTCTATAGTCAATAGCTTCCATAGCTGCTGTCATTGACAGGCTCTGTAAGGAAAAGACAACATGAGGTGGATATGTTATTTCCAATCCATGACACTTGCTGATTGCCAATGAATGACAGCCTGAAAAGGCAGAATAAAAGGCAACCGAAAATTAAGATGGGGAAAAAAATATATACTCAACAAAAAATGAATAATTACAAATGAGTTGCTCTCACCCACCCACCCCCACACACACAAAAAAAAAAGTTTTGGAGAAAGGAGAATAGTCAATTCCAAATAGACAAGATTCTTTTATTTGGAATCTAAATGAGCAAAGAAATTTGTATTTTGAATTTTATAGACGGATTACTGAAGTCCAGTCAAGTTGCCTAGCAACAGTTGCTTGGCACTATGACTCCAATCCCACACTCCAGTCTTGTCATTGGGTCATTCAATCATTCCCAGGGGAGGGTTGGGGAATCATTTAAGGGTTATCCACCTACACAAATATAATTTCAACACTCTGGAAGTATAAGATTCCAGTTGAATTTGATGCTTAAATATTCACTGGAGGGGAAATGAAGAGAGTGGGAGAAGAAAAAAAACAGAGCGAGAGGAAGAGCGAGAGGAAAATGAGGGAAGAGCGAGAGGAAAAATAGACGAGGAGGAAAAGAGAGGAGGGAGAGAGCGAGAGGAAAATAGACTAAGAGCGACGGAGGAGAGACGAGAGGAGAGGAAAAATAGACGAAGAGCGACGGAGGGAGAGACGAAGAGCGACGGAGGGAGAGACGAAGAGCGAGAGGAAAAATAGACGAAGAGCGACGGAGGGAGAGACGAAGAGCGACGGAGGGAGAGACGAAGAGCGAGAGGAAAATAGACGAAGAGCGATTTAGGGAGAGACGAAGAGCGCATGGAGGGAGAAAGAGCGAGAGGAAAAATAGACGAAGAGCGGGAGAGATGAAGAGCGCATTTGAGGGAGAGACGAAGAGCGAGAGGAAAAATAGACGAAGAGCGAGAGGAAAAATAGACGAAGAGCGACGGAGGGAGAGACGAAGAGCGAGAGGAAAAATAGACGAAGAGCGAGAGGAAAAATAGACGAAGAGCGAGAGGAGAGACGTAAGAGGGAAAATAGACGAAGAGCGTAGAGAAAATAGACGAAGAGCGACTGGAGGGAGAGACGAAGAGCGAAGAGGAAAAATAGACTAGAGCGCATTTGAGGGAGAGACGAAGAGCTTAGGAAAATAGACGAAGAGCGACGGAGGGAGAGATTTAAGAGCGTAGAGGAAAAATAGACGAAGAGCGAGGAAAAAATAGACGAAGAGCGACGGAGGGAGAGACGAAGAGCTTAGAGGAAAATAGACGAAGAGCGAGAGGAAAAATAGACTAAGAGCGACTTGAGGGAGAGACGTAGAGGAAAAATAGACGAAGAGCGAGAGGAAAATAGACGAAGAGAGAGGAAAATAGACGAAGAGCGAGAGGAAAATAGACGAAGCTAGGGAGAGACGAAGAGGAAAAAATAGACGAAGAGCGAGAGGAAAAATAGACGAAGAGCGAGAGGAAAAATAGACGAAGAGCGAGAGGAAAAATAAACGGAGAGACGTAGAGAGAAGAGCGAGAGGAAAAATAGGAAGAGGGAGGAAAAAATAGACGAAGAGCGACGGAGGGGAGAGACGAAGAGCGAGAGGAAAATAGACTAAGAGCGAGGAGGGAGAGAGAAAAAGAGGAAAAAGAGCGAGGGAGAGGAAAAATAGACGAAGAAATAGAGGAAAATAGACGAAGAGCGAGAGGAAAATAGAATCAAGAGCGGGAGGGGAGAGACGAAGAGGGAGGGAGAGAAAGAGCTGCATTTGAGGGAGAGAAAGAGCGACGAGGGAGAGACTAAGAGAGAGAAATAGAGACGAAGAGCGAGGGAGGGAGAGAAATATAGACGAAGAGCGAGGGAGGGAGAGAAATATAGACGAAGAGCGAGGGAGGGAGAGAAATATAGATGAAGAGCGAGGGAGGGAGAGAAAAATAAACGAAGAGCGAGGGAGGGAGAGAAAAATAAACGAAGAGCGAGGGAGGGAGAGAAAAATAAACGAAGAGCGAGGGAGGGAGAGAAAAAGAAGAGCCAGAGAGAAAGGATGACAAGCAGAAAGGTGAGAAGAAAGGAGGCCAAGAATCACTAAAAGAGAAAATCTTGACAAAAAAAAGAAATGAAGAGAAAAACGAGAAGAGAGATAAGGCCCCGCCCTGTCTTGAGGACGATAGTTAGAAGAAAAATTTATTGTAAAGAGTGGATCGAATCGAGCTTAATCGTCTAATGTCTCATCCTTTTCTTTTCCCCCAACCCTAATTCAGCGATTAGAAAGTCTTCCCCAAACATTCTGATTTTAACAACATAGCTTGTATGAGTCAATGCAATTTCGTGTTCCCAACCCCCACATTTTTTATATCAAGGCTATGCCTTGTAAAAACAAATGATGGCCAAAAGGCAGCCAGTAGAAAATTAACCTAATTAAACAGCTTCCCAAACAAATAAATGACGAAATCTAATAAAAGACCACAAGAATTGAGAAACTAAATTGGAGGAGGAAAACACATTAATATGATGAAATTCTCCCTTCTAGATTTTTTAAAGATTTTTAAAATCCAAACAAGTTAAAACTTTAAACTTCTGTCCTTGTTCTTGTGACAAACTGTCTGAAAGTTTTATAAAAATGGTGCCCGCAAAGTCATTCCCAGCAGATGACATCAAAAGATTCAAGCACAATCTTTGCTTTGTTTACATGCATAAAAATTCTCAAATTAAAAACCTTGAAAACTACAAAGCATTTGCTAAAACTTCCAGCCTTTTTTATTTTTTATTCATAATCATAACATTAATTCAGCAGCCCAAGTTGGCCCTATTGTAGTTGGCACAATCAGTACTGTCTCCAAGGATTTCTCTGCATCACAAGGTGCCTTACCGAATACCATTGGAAGTGCACAAATGACAGTAATGCTTGGAGAAGCTTCATGTCGTAAGAAAAGACTAGCAGCTGACATATGACTAAGAATCAATCAGATGAAAATATCTAAAAATAAAGGATTTTAAAAGAATAGATTTTTTTTTTATGTGTTCAGCACTAGAAACTTTTACATACACTTTTTTCCTCCACACTCTTTCCCCATCTTTTGTAAAGGAGTAGAGGCTTATCCCTTGTTTCCTGTTTAGGATTGGGTTTCCAGTTCCTTCTAAAGTCTACTTCAACTCTATACATTTACATTATTCGGACTATTGTCCTCATCTTTGTCGCCATATTTATCACAACATTTCAGCCGTTGTACGCTCCAGCCTTCTTCAGATGGTTGGAATGTCGAACTGAACGCATTATTTCGCTCACTCGGGTAGACTGTTCTAGTTCCACATGCCATGTTTGGATGGATGTCAGTTATCAGTTATCTCCTGTTAATTTTTCCTCTAAAAGTTCTCCACTGCCTTAACCGGGTATTGAACTCACACTGAGTCCCGTCACTGGATCTAACCAACGCCTTTATCCACTGTGCCATGTGTCCTCGAGTCTATACATTTAACATCTCCACATTAAACTCTGAAATGTTATTTATTTATTTTCTTCCTTCAGTAGGAGTAGACAGTTTTTTTGAATAGGAGTAAAGGTTTATCCCTGGTTTCCTCTTTAGGATTGGGTTTCCAGTTCCTTCTGAAGTCTACTTCAACTCTAGATATCTGACATATCCACCTACACCTAAATTCTGAGATTTGATTTATTATTTATTTGGGTTTGTTTTTCCTCAATAGGAGTAGATATGTTTGCCTATTGTCCAGTTCACACTCCTTCCCCATCTTTTGAATGGAAGTAGAGGTTTACCCCTTGTTTTATGTTTAGTTATGGGTTTCCAGTTCCTTCTAAAGTTTTCTCATTCTCTTTCACTCCCAGTAACACTCTGCGTCTTAGTGACATTATTGCCTTGCTTTGAGTGAAATGATTAAAGAATCAATTCTAATTAATGAAAACAGATACAGGCAAATCTCTAAAAAAAATTTGAAAAATACTGAGCAGAATCAAGTGATGCTGAAATGGTGGACCAAAGAATTGATCCACCATTGTGATGGCTTCATAGAATTCATTTGGCCAAATTCTTAATATTTGAAACCTGAAAACATTTCATAGAATGCACAGATACTACACTCTGATCCACTATTGGCCTACCCTGGCAAAAGGTGACACTTGGTTGATTTCATATGCATACACTATAATATTCCAACATTCTTCTTTAGTACAATGGGGAGGTGCTGCTACAGAATTGGAACAACCAAGAACAAACTCACCTTCTGTTATGCTATGTATGTCTAAAAGATTGCCATATTTTAGCTAAGGACAAGAAAATATCTAAAGAGGGAGAGATGTTTTTACTTAGAAAGACACTAGCCTGAAAGTCAAACAACTAAATACATATATACCTCACTTATCAGAGTCACAAGTATTAATCTGGTCATTTTTATGGGTATTATACTAGTAAATGATATGCTATATTTGTAGAGCATATTACAAAAAATAACTAAAAAAGACAAAAATTGTCATTAACACTTACAAAATGCTCATGCAGAAAGAATAAAAGTTCTGCCATAATAAAGTGGCCTCTTGTCTGACTTGAAGTCAACAAGAAATGATACTGCAACAAGCCAGAGAAGGTGATCAAAAATTACCAAGTGAAGATCTTGTGAGATTTCAACACCCAAATGGGCCACAACCTTGAGTCCACTTAAACGGACATCTTCTTCATTAATTCTTTGGCTATTCCTGGTGACCATAATATTAAGGTTAAAAAAAAAATCCCCAAATACAACTGACCACCAGATTGAAGCTAACAAAATATGGAATATTCAGGTCATTATTATTCCAGTTATCATTGGGGGTCTATACAATCAAAGATCCTGTATAGTGAAAATTTGGATAAATACTTTTTTTGACAATGCTTTTTATCCTGTAGAAGGCCCGAGAGCCACTCAAGGTAGAGGATTACAAAGTTTATGCAGATATGTGGGAAAGATAATGGTTAATCCTATACTTGAACAGGCTAAGATTGTAGTGATCAGGGAAGCATCCTCTTGGGAGTCAGTTCCACAAGGAAGAGGTTTGTGAAAAGAAACTGCTTGAGTGGAACTTACCTCTCTCCAATGGAATACGAAGAGAATGGAAGGTGGTTCCATACAATGGGTGTGGCATAGCAGATCTTAGCCATGAAGGTTAGAACTGGGGGAACTAAGGAATGTGTGTTCATCTGAACATTTGCCATGGAAATAGCGATAGAGTTTGCAACATTTTGTCTTTGAGGAAGAGGTTATAAGGTTGAAAATAATTTGTCACCCACAAGGACCCAGACACTTTCAGACTATCATGACTGAAAAGTAAAGACTGTGCAGCTCCAGCCCATATATGGCAGCAGTGCTCCAGCATCCCATCACTTCAGAAGTCTGTGTTACTTGTCACTGTAAATATTCCATGAAAGGTGCTCTTATTCTGAGATTATATGAATTAAGAACATCCATAATGCAAGAACTCTGGTTGAAAATGAATCAGAATGCAAAAGAAAATAATAATTATGATGATGCTCAAAGACAAACAAATTATTAAAGTAAAAGAGATTTGAAGCATTCTAAATTGTTTATGCTAATGGTTGTACCAAAATAAAAATACTGTAAAAGAGTCACTTGTTTGTCGTAAACTATGGAAATGTTTCTATCCCATAAAGTACAATAAGAGAAAACCTTCATCATGAAAATGAGCATCTGAATGAAGAAACAGTAACAAGCCTCAGACACTTGACATTTGAACAATGGACTCTATGACTGCATTTAACAAAAGAAACTTACCAAAGGGCCTGATCATTCATAAATCATCTATCAAACTACTTATCTTGGGGTTGGCATTTATCTTGTATAATAAAGGTTAATAGATATTTTTCCATACACTTTTTACAGAAAATTTGTGGCTTGGGTCAGCAACTAAAAATGTCAATGATGAATTGAAAAAAATCCTAATTTTTTAAATTTTGTAGAGAGTGGGCTTAAGATCCTGTTCCTGATTATTGTTGTTAAATTAAATTTAAAGTAAACACTAAATAAAAAGTTGTTGTTTTTTTTTAATTGAAAGAAAAACAAATCAAATTAGTCAATGACCCTTCATAGAAATGGCATCAAACAAATCCCTAATTGCTGTCAGATTAAACAACCATTCTAACAGGGTCATCACCATTTCCATTTCAGAAACAGTGCAAAGTATTAAGAAAGAGGAAATGTCATTAGAAACAAAAAAAAAAAGTGCTGAACTGATATGTAATACTTAATATATGATGGCAAATCATCTTTTGCCGTTGCCTCAAAGATCAAAAATGTATACATACAATCTTAAAGAGAGAGATTAAATTTTGGGGGTGTATACGGAAATGGGTCTAGAATGCATAGAA
The DNA here is from genome assembly GCA_903632075.3 of Acanthosepion pharaonis. NCBI lineage: Eukaryota > Metazoa > Mollusca > Cephalopoda > Sepiida > Sepiidae > Acanthosepion > Acanthosepion pharaonis. The sequence continues at coordinate 567,416 of CAHIKZ030003556.1, read as the reverse complement.
GACATATGGTCGTCAGCAAAAGGGGCCAACCCAAAGTGTAAGTTACATATTGGGTACATCAAAATCAAGCAGATACAGAAATTTAACTGCTTGAATTGATCAGATGTTTTTGTTTAGCAGCATATCAAACTTAAGTTTTTAATGCTAAAACCTAAATATTTTGCACATAATCTTATTTTCGGAAATAATGGTTCAGCAACACAAATCTTACTAGTTAACCCATAGCTGGGGGAGAAGCGGTGTATTCATACCTTTGCCAAGGGTATTTGCACTTAAGTGAATATAATGAACCCAACTTGAATTGGAGCTTGGCTCTCCAATTAACAATTCCGAGCCATTAGACATTACACCACCCATACATCCAAACTTACAGCATCTGGTATTCCCAAGCGGTTATCCACTTAGGTACTGACCAAGCTAGATGTTGCTTAACTTCAGTGATTGTACAGGAACTAGTGTGGTTGTAAATCTGGTTGGATTGGGTAGTAACAGATGATCACTAGGAATAGAGAAAGTGCCTTTCAGAAACTAAGCAAAGTATTAAACAGCAGAAAAATCTCATTAGAAACAAAAGAAAGAGGGCTGAACTGTTATACAATATCTGATCTCCTCACAGATGAAGAAGAGATTCAAAGTAAAAGAAATAGTGTTCTACAGAAGGATGCTGAGAATAAAATGGATGCACATATGAGAAAGGCAGAAGTTTTAAGGGGGTAGAGAACAAAGAAAAAATCTGCTGCTAACAATCAAAAAGTGAAAGCTGAAATTTTGGAGATATCTATTAATGAAACAAGGTTTGAAGAATTTAAAACTTTGTTGAAGGCAAGAAAAGTAGAGCCAAGTAGCAAGTAAGCTACTTAAGGAGTTTAAAAAAGATGGCAGAAGAAAGAAAGAAAGAAAGAAAGAGAAGTGGTAAGGTGGAAAAGTTAGAATGAAAAAAAAAAAAAGAAATAGAGGATGTGGAGTGAAATAGATCCTGAAAGGGGGAATATGACACATAAAAGAGAGGGGGAAAAAAAGAGCATTTGTTTAGGTTTCAATTCCAGCAATCAAAGTGAAAATAAGAACAACAGAGAGAGAAAATGGAGATATATATATATATATATAACGGAGAGAGAGAGAGAGAGAGAACGGACATGAGAGAGAGAGAGAGAGTGAACGGACATGAGAGAGAGAGAGAGAGTGAACGGACATGAGAGAGAGAGAGAGAGTGAACGGACATGAGAGAGAGAGAGAGAGAGAGAGAGAGAGAACGGACACGGAGAGAGAGAGAGAGAGAACGACATGAGAGAGAGAGAGAGAGAGAGAACGGACATGAGAGAGAGAGAGAGAGAGAAGAACGGACGGACATACATGAGAGAGAGAGAGAGAGTGAAGAGAGAACGGACATACATGAGAGAGAGAGAACGGACATGAGAGAGAGAGAGAGAGAGAGACGGATACATGAGAGAGAGAGAGAGAGGAACGGACATGAGAGAGAGAGAGAGAGAGAGAGAGAACGGACATGAGAGAGAGAGAGAGAGAGAGAGAAGAGAACGGACGACATACATGAGAGAGAGAGAGGACATACATGAGAGAAGAGAACGGACGGACATGGACATGAGAGAGAGAGAGAGAGAGAGAACGAACGGACATGAGAGAGAGGAGAGAGAGAGAGAGAAACGGACATACATGAGAGAGAGAGAGAGAATACATGAGAGGAGAGAACATACATGAGAGAGAGAGAGAGAACGAGAGAGAGAGAACGACGGACATACATGAGAGAGAGAGAGAGAGAGAGAGAACGACATACATGAGAGAGAGAGAGAGAACGGACATACATGAGAGAGAGAACGGACGGACATACATGAGAGAGAGAGAACGGACGGACATACATGAGAGAGAGAGAACGGACGGACATACATGAGAGAGAGAGAACGGACGGACATACATGAGAGAGAAGAACGGACATACATGAGAGAGAGAGAGAACGAACGAGAGAGAGAGAGAACGGAGACATACATGAGAGGAGAGAGGACGGACATACATGAGAGAGAGAACAACGGACATACAGAGAGAGAGAGAGAACGGACATGAGAGAGAGAGAGAGAGAACGGACATACATGAGAGAGAGAGAACGGACATACATGAGAGAGAGAGTGAACGGACATACATGAGAGAGAGAGAGAACGGACATGAGAGAGAGAGTGAACGGACATGAGAGAGAGAGTGAACGGACATGAGAGAGAGAGAGAACGGACGGACATGAGAGAGAGAGAACGAGAGAGAGAGAGAGAACGGACATACATGAGAGAGAGAACGGACATGAGAGAGAGAGAACGGAACGGACATGAGAGAGAGGACATGAGAGAGAGAGAGAACGGAATTGAAGAGAGGAACGACATGAGAGAGAGAGGAACGGACATGAGAGAGAGAGAGAGTGTACGGACATGAGAGAGAGAGAGAGTGTACGGACATGAGAGAGAGAGAGAGTGTACGGACATGAGAGAGAGAAAGGTGATAGAGAGATTTATATTGTAACTATAAAGGGGGCAGATAGCTATAAAAGTACAATTGAGGAGAGTGAAGTTTTGACCATTAAAAAGTACAATTGAGAAGTGAAGTGTTTGACCATTAAAACTAACCAAGCAAATCCTGGCAGCAGATGGGAGAAAATAATCAGAGGTCCCTGAAACAATAATGCCATGCCCACATAGTAGAGGTGGCAGAAGAGGGAGGAAGAAAGGAAGGAAGGAAGGAAGGCGGGGGGGGGGGGTATTGTCCTTTGTCACAGCTGGGGATCAATCAGTTTGGGAGGAGTGGCAAGATGCAAATCATTTTCATTACAATTCTCTGGCCATTTCCAGGTTCCAAAAGGTCAGTAGTTTTATTGAGATTTGGATGACCCCCTCACTGTTTGCATGTCATCAAGTACATTTCTCATTCACCTGATCACAAAATCATTCAACACAGTCCTCATAAAGAAAAGGGGGTTGAGAACAAATTAGTAATCCTTACCGGTAGTGGGTGTAGTTAGGTTGATATGAAAATGTTACTCCACCCGACAATGCATACACTTCTTACTGACTGTGCTTAATATTTACTTAAGATACTTTCACAATATTTTTGAAAACCAACTTTAAAATAAAGGAGTTGAAAACACACACACACACACACACAGCAGTACTGATAAATTCTCATCCCAACTAATTTGTCATTGTTTTCATGGTGAGGCTAGACTTTTTCATCATTTCCTTTACTTAATAAAATCGACTGAAAGAAAAAACAAGGGAGAGGGAGAGACACTTACCTGACAAGCTTGTGCGAATGTATGGCTGAATAGTGGGAGGACAAACAATGCCAAGGGAGACAAGAGATAGGAGGTTGTGGAGAGCCATGATCATCTGTGTCTTAAAGTGACATGGCACATAGAAAAAGCTTTAGAGCAATTGTTAATGAGCTAATCTGGATAGACTGTTGGCAGTGGATAAATCTCAAGTCTCACTTGCTACTCAACGAGTGTACCTCAACTTAATATCACATCAAATGGTATAAACAACCAGATATCAAATGTTTTTCGTTATTAATTCATCGTTAGAACAAAGGAGTTGAGCTTACATTAACAAAATTTACCTTTCTTCTCTTAATATCACACTAAGTATTTTACAAGCATAGAAGTTAGGTCAACATGAATTTGATGAAAGTTTTAGGTACCATTTGGATATTTGGGTCCATAAAGGATAAAAGGCTCAAAAGAATGAACTTCAGTCACTCCCACCCCCAATGGATGAATTTTAATCAAGTATTAGGTTATCACACATGAAGAGATGCATTTTTTTTTGTTGATTATAAAATAATCTCTTATTCCTGACTTCCCCCCCCCACTAAATAATTCTTTTTTCAAATTCGGTTGATAAAATTATTTGGGAGCCATCAATGGTTGTGCTAGCAGGTAATCACAAGTCATCGTGGCTGAGAGTTTGAGCATACTAGCCTTGTTCAAACTGTCACACCAAATAATGTGCCCTCTCCAAGAATCTGTAAGTAAGGTCTGGTCAGTATAGTTGCAATATAATCCACAGGTGGGCTCTGAAAGTATTTGAACAAATACAAATGTGCCCAAGTGAATGTCTCCAATGGGGATGTGTTAGTCACCTTATACAGAGTGGCCAACCATTAATAATACCTGTATATGTTAATATGAAATTAGGGACAAAAGTTTTTACATACCCCCCCCCCCCCATAGTATGTAAAATAGGGGACCCTATGTATGAGGAAGGCATTTTACTTCATGTTTCAAGACGCAGCCAATTTTTCTCCAAACTGGCCATTTCTTCAATGCAACTTTATGCATAAAATACATATTTGCAAGAAATTTAATCAATGACAAGAATTTACACTCGTTTTTATGAAGACTATCAGTATATTTTAATTTATTTAAACTATTGTTCACATCTTGATTATTGTTGACACTGTGTTTCGTCCAATTACCCTTTGGCCATCTTCAGATATCCATTGTTAACTAAATATCAAAACCATGACATCAAATTAAAAGTTTCCAAAAATATACCAATTATGAGCCTTTGAACAGTGGCATAGTGGTTATAAGTGTTGATTAAACATGTTTTAATGTTATCTAATGACCTTGAGTTCAATCCTTTAAACAGGTAGTAAAATATACTAATTCTGTAGGAATGAACAAGAAACAAGGACCAAAAAAAAAAAAAAAAAAACAATAATCAACAAATATCCCCTTCCAGCTAAAACAATGGATACCCACTTTCAAATTTCTTCTTTTACAATTTTTTTTTTCAATTTTAAAACTGATTTTGGACCCAAATTGATCAGAAAATGGTAGTAAAAAAAATCCACTGTTGCTGTAAAAAAATTTAGAAACTTAAAAAATTCAGCCAACAATTTGAAAGCCAATTTCAAAATTTTCATCAATGAATTTTCTGTTTCAACAAGAGCGACCAGTGACCATTTCCAAAGTTGTAATCCATTGTAAATTTATTGCTTACAACCCAAATAGTCACCATTATCATTAATATTTAGTATTTAAAATTTTTTTTAAATTTAAAAAATTCTGAATTTCTGAGATGAAGAGTTATCTCCATCTTTGCTGTTGATATTTCAGCCACCAGTTCGAATTGTCAATTCAGGTAACCTTCATGGAATTTCCAACTGAAACCTTTATTTAATCACTGGCGATAGATCATTCTAATGTCTATGTCCTGTGTATTACTACTCATTTATTGTTTCCATCAGGTCCAAGTGCATACATTACCCCAGGCCAGGGATTGTGAGTCTTCAATTACTACATCACTAAATTCAGGAATCAAAATGTGCTTTCATTCACTAGGTAATCTATCCCATGTGACAATTCTGAGTAGATATGCTAATTTACAAACTTTTAAAACATCTATTTATAAAAATAAGTCATTATTGCTGTTCAAGAGCCTGAAATCTCATAAAATAAGAATACTTTAGCTGATTATCAGATTTGTAATAGCCTAATTTGGATTTATTACATACATCAAAATTCTCTTGAATTAATTATCAATTCTTTCTCTTTCTCTCTATGTGCGGTTTTCTTTTCACATGACTGATCGTGGCTCTCCACTATCTCCTTTCTTGCAATTCTTACTCATTTACCACCTCTTTAGGAGGTTAAAAACAAGACCGACCATAGCAATAATTACAGTTGTAATTGAGCTTTGATTACATGTTATACTGGAGGGGGACTTTTAGCACGAGGGTGAGGGGACAAAAATAAAAAATATTTTTTTTTCTTTTTTGCTTAATCTAAAATTTATTCAGTATGCATGTTCCACATTGCAAATGAGGTAGAAAGGGATTGTCAGTGGTCAGGAATGAAGGCAAGCATTACTGATAGAATAGGGCTATTATATGTATAATGGAAATGAATTGCTAATGATTTTACTATAGGAATGCATTGAAAATGAGGAAGAAAGGGATTGTCAGTGGTCAGGAATGAAGGCAAGCATTATTGACAGAGTAAAGTTATATGTATAATAATTAAAATTCTTAAAGGGTCACTCAGTTATGTAATGAACCTGCTCAATATTGCTTAACTATTGCAATCATAAAATCTAGAATATCTCCAAGTATAGACCAACTACAAGATTAGCAATTGGCATCCTATGTTCAGAGGGGGAAAAGAAGCCTGAACATAAAAATAGAGCCTGATTTTATTGGTATGAAATCAATATAAGAATAAATTTGTCTGCAGTCAGAAATACTTTCATGATTTCAGCCAGAAGAGCCAGCCACACAAAGCAACAGACAAAAGATAGTCTTTCTTATTTTTAGGAACAACATTGTGAAGCAGAATTTTCATTGTGTACATGGATGCAGTGAAAAAACACAATGGATGATGGCTCCCAAATAGCAACCACCACCACCACCACCACCATCCAAACCTTAAGTCTTTTACAGATGACCTGGAAGCACTTAAGACTTTACTTTACACAGTTCAAGGACTACTTTCGACAAAGTTTCTCCTTTGTTTCCCCCCACCCCCATTTTTTAACTAAATTTCACTCAAAGCAAGGCCAAAGAGCTACTTAAAGTAGAATCAAAGTCAAAAATATTAATGAAGAATGAGATGTGTGATATATTGATTTGTTTTTTTGTTTTTTTTTTAATGGTGGATACACCCTTTCTGGATTGTAGGAGGTTGCTAACAGTACCCTTTGTTCCCAAGCAATCCCCTTAGTACTGACAGCTTATATATATATATATATATATATATATATATATTAATAAAAAAAAATCTTATAAGTATAAGAAATTATACTCACTCAGAAAACCTTTGGTGTCTTGATTTGCAAATAAACAAGCCAATACCAAAGGGAAAAAAAAAAGGTATAAAAAAAAAGATAAAAAAAAGAAAAAAAAGAAAAAACAAGAATATGTACGTTAGCCGAAAATAATCATCCAGCATGCAAGTCCAAGGAAAAAACGCAAAATAACTAAATAAAGTGCTCAATACTAGTTAAACCTAGTGAGCCAGAAAAACCTACCAAGGTTTCACCTAAGCGGATTGTCAGGGAAGGCTCTGGCTCTCTAGGTCTAACTAGATATATATATATATATATATATATATATATATATATATATATATATATATATGTGTGTGTGTGTATGTATGTGTAGTTCATGAATTCACATACCTCAACTCCACCATTTCAGACAACCTCACCCTACACATTGAGGTCAACAGATGAATCAGCCGAGCTGTCCCCACGTTTATCAGGCTGATTTTGAGAGCTAGGAGAACAGAAAGCTTACTACAAACATTAAATTGCAGCCTATAGGGCATTAGGGCACATTCAGTGTGCTGCTATATGGCAGCAAGACTTGGAGTCTTTACTCCAGATGCTGCATGTTGGGGGGGAGGGGGGTTCAGAAGGCCCTTCCATACAGGGAACTGGCCACCGGCAAGAGGGCATCCTCATCTTTGCTTCAAGGACATCTGCAAAAGGGGACGAAGGTGATGAACATTAAGAAGTGGGAAGACATCGACAACAATCGCACACACTGGAGAAATGATTTATACCAAGGACTGGAGCGAGGAGAAGAGAAACTAAGGGGCTTGCCACTGGGGGGGGGAGTGTGCCTGATGCAAAGTAAGTAACAAGGCAATGTCAGGAGAAAGCAGCTTCACATGCACTCATCGCAATCAAGACTGTACAGCCATAAAAGAATGCCTCACCACCATCAGCAGCTGAGGTAAAAATTCAAGGTTTCTTGAGACTGATGTATGCTACACGCACACACACACACGGTTCTTTATCTATAACAGTTCTGATGTAAAAAAAAAAAAAAAAAAGTAATCAGAGCTTATTACAAAAACCCGTATTAGCAATGATAAAACTCACTCAACTATGATGTCGGACTCAAAAAATATAAGTGCACCAATTTGTAAAAGAAAGTTGTTTGCAGTAGATTAAACTTACCAATTTAGGAGACAAACTTCTTAGTAATCTGTTTCAAAATTCTCATCTCTGGTATTAGACTAAACATTGATCTATAGAAAAGGTTTTAATATTTTCACACTTAATATAATAAATAACTTCTCAAAATTGTTTACATAAATACATGATGCATATTGTTTTGTTATCAGAGCAGACCCCACCTGTTTTAATTCTATTGTAGATTGTTCCATTTCCCACAAGAACTACAACTGACCAGCGACATACATAAATGGGTCTTTGCTTAAACATCAACAGTAAATCTAAACAAGATTGGCTTTTGAATCCATCAGAACAAAAGAGGTAAACAAGATCGGATCTGATCCAAAAGGGCGGGGAGAGAGAGAGAAAAGCACTTTTATATCACACAGAATCAGGAAGGTTTTTCTTGTTGAAAAATTATTTTATGGTTTGCATGTCAAAATGGGTTTCCTATGCTAGGAACGACAACAGAATTGACATTGGGGGGGGGTTTGATTTGTTCACCCAAACTGACCAGAAAAACAGGTTTGTTTTTATTGGTCATTTTAGTTTAACAGCATATCAATATCCTGGGGTTGATTAATACTGAAATCTAAATATCTTGTACAGAATCGTAGGCCTTCAACCACGCACATCTCGGACGCAATCGTAGGCCTTCAACCACGCACATCTCGGACGCAATCGTAGGCCTTCAACCACGCACATCTCGGACGCAATCGTAGACCTTCAGCCACGCACATCTCGGACGCAATCGTAGACCTTCAGCCACGCACATCTCGGACGCAATCGTATGACTTCAGCCACGCACATTTCAGACGTAATCGTATGACTTCAGCCATGCACATTTCAGACGTAATCGTATGACTTCAGCCATGCACATTTCAGACGTAATCGTATGACTTCAGCCATGCACATTTCAGACGTAATCGTATGACTTCAGCCATGCACATTTCAGACACAATCGTATGCCTTTAACCACGCACATTTCGGACACAATCGTATGCCTTCAACTAGATATTTTGTACATAATTTTATTCAGGGTAAATGTATGTTTTATAGATATAACATTTGTAGATGATTTATGGTAGGTGGTATATGTTTTGGTATAAACCTATTTCTTTAAGGTTGGACATTATGTTGATGGCTTCAGGATTTCAAATAGTTTTCCTTGTAGTAATTGCAACTTACAGAGGTTTCATTTGGTGGGCTCTTCCCTCTGCAGAAGTGCAATTGGCATATTCTAAAGCCCCAGCTGACAGGGTGACAGAAAAACAGTAATTCATTTGTACATCAAAAAATATAATTTGCAGATAAAGTAATTTGTGATAAGATTTTATTTTTAATTAATTTGGGTTGAGTTTGGTTATTTTACAAAATTGAGGCATTCTCTGTTAACTTTTTTTTTTAATTTTTTTCATTCTATAAGTATTTAATTCTTTTGGGGATAGGTAAATAATGGTTGTTTATACTTGAATCTGTTAGCCATTTTTGGTGAAACAGCAAGGCTATCATTTGCATGAATACTGCCTTATAATAATGCAAGTAACCAGTATTCATTGCTACTTGATGTAAACATGTCTCATGTTACCATAACAATCAAATATCTCATTAATATGTAGTCATACCAGGTTGCTAATACATTGCTTTTTATTTCTTTTGTATCATTGGATATTTTTTAACTTTTTTTTAAAATTAAATCTTACTTAAAAATAACAACAAAGATGAGGACATTAGTCTGGCTGTATAATAATAATAATTCTTCATCCGAGAATTTCAGATAGAAATACAAGTTTGCCAAGTTACAGTGCACATTTTTGTTAAATCTTACTTAAAAATACTCAAATTAAATACTGCCAATATGCTGACTGCATCTTCTGCAAACTAAGTCTTATTTATATTTGGTCAATTGCCTAGTAAATTAAAAGATTGGTTTGCAAAATTGGTACTATAGCAATTACTAGTAATCATCAGGAAAATTTCACTTTTTTTTTTTTATTATTTAATTTTGATAAATTGTTAAGTTAATGATTGAATAAGCCCTTTGCAAGTTCTACAACTATATATAATACCCATAGAAATTCTCTCTCTATTGCATTGTTAAATATTTGAGCTTAACAACTTTAACAGGATATTATAATAACGATCATGAATATGAATGCAGGTCATTATTTAAAGAAGTAAGGGGACACAAATTAAAAGACTGACAAGTTCTTCCATTTCACTGAAGCAGACATTAAATACAGGAGAGCATTATCACCTCCTCCATTTTCAGTTATTTTTTTATTTATATTTTTTTAATGAAACCAAACGTCATTTCCGTCTTTCCTCAACAATTAAAACGCAATAGTCCATTATTTATGAAGTATTGGCTGGGCGTGGTGGTCGCACTAATTATGGAACAAAACAGAATTATAATACAATGAATTCAATCATTGGACCAGAAAATAAAAAAAACTTAGACAATAGAAACTGAGCAAGAAATAACTGCAAAAGGACAAAATGAGACGATCTCTAGACATGGACATTGCATCATTTAATCGATGAACAGATTAAATGAAGGATTCAGTTCAAAATGCCCTAAGGCTACTCAGATCAACAGACACTTGAGGGAAAAAAAAAAAAAAAAAAATGAAAAAAGGTGGATAAAACAGCCAAAACATTAAGATAACAACAAAGATGAGGACATTAGTCTGGCTGTATAATAATAATAATTCTTCATCCCAGAATTTCAGATAGAAATACAAGTTTGCCAAGTTACAGTGCACATCTGTTGTGCGTCAATAAAAACAAAAGATCAAATTCCTAAGTCAAAAGGAAAAATTTGATTGCCACATTTCATTACTGCCCAAGTAAAGCAGCTTTATGACTTAATTTCTGTCACCTTTTATTTTACTACAAAAAATTAATTAGTTTTATTCTCCTGAATCCCTTTTTTAAACTACCCCAATTATTGCATTTTTTTGTTTTGTTTCATAAGAATATTACTTCTATATGCTGTGTGCCTTCAGGGCGTGAGCTATCACGGCTCTCCACAACTTCCTATCCTTTGTAGCTCTTAGTAAGGTTTATCTTTTTACTATCCCCTCCAACTCTGTTCTGCTATCCATTAGCAAAAGCTTGTTAGGTGGGTTACTTCCCACCCCATCCTTCTTGCCTTCAATATGCCTTGTGAGTGTCAAGTTCTCTAAGCCCTCTTATTATGCATCTTAGAAATTTCAACTGTCTTTTTCCGATTCTAAATGTCTTTTTTATTTCCATCAAATGCTTAATGCAAAAACTCACAGATCTTTCATTTCTTTGTAAACTGTTTCATGTTTTTTTATACCAAGTTCACCCAATAAAGGCTCAAGAGAAACTCAAGGTAGAGACATACTGTTAAAAAAAAATACCATCAATTTTACATATAAGACCCGAAAGGTAATTATTTTTTTAGCTATATTTAAGATGTGGGTCTTGTATGCCATTCTACCTGGACTTATAAATCTGAAAAACTAACATAATAGAAATAAATTACTGCTAAAATGGTTGTGATGAATGAGGTGTGTGTGATATGAATGAAAGAGGAAGTGGTACATTTATGAGGATAAAAGTGACAGATAATGGTTGACCCTTGAACTGAGGAGATTAAGATTGTAGTGTTCAGGGTAGCAAACACCATGTCATCTGAATTTTGGAAGTACTTCATATAGGATGTTTAAACTTTTTCTTTTTGCAATTCCTGAAAAATATAATGAATATAAGATTTGCAAATACCATATATTTCTGCATATAAGGCAACCTTTAGATAAGACAAAGTAAAAAAATAAAAATAAAATAAATTTTCATGAATTTATCCTACACCCGTAATAAAAAATGACTGCTTAGTGACTATATAAAAATGATATTATTGGAAATGTTGTTACTGTATTTTTAGAAATTCAAAATAAACAAAATAACAAAACAGATTCTATATCATGTTTTTCCTACACATGTCCCCAAAAAGGGAAACCATTGTTTTGTTTACATTTCATCACGTGATCTTTTGCAAATATTGATTATTCTTCTTTCTCCTCCTCCTCTTTATTTCCTATATCTAAACAGTTACAAACAACCTGGTGCACTAATGGCCATTTACTTATACTTCATCAACAATCACAAAATACTGCTAATAACAGCATGGTAATAGTATATTCCATTGGTGTGAATACAATCATAACTCGATGTTTAAATTTTTTCAGCTGAGCTTGCATGGATAAAAGTTGATTTCATTGATATGGAATTATTCTTCAAATAGGCAATTTATTATGAAGTTATGCCAGTAATATATAAGGTTTTATTACTTTTATTATCAGTTTATTTGATAATGTGAATCTTTGCATGTACATTATTGGTTATCAAACTGAGGCTGAGGTTAGCCTACTGACAAACATCCCTCAGAATTTAAGGTTTCTTTTTTAGAATTGTAGTATAAGATGACCCCTAATTTTTAAGGGTGATTTTTGGGAGTTAAAGGTCGTCTTCTATGCGGAAATATATGGTAACTTATTTGCTTGCCAAAACAACAAATATATTTTGATGGTATACGAAACACTTCAGAAAGAAATTCAAAGAAAAATATAGTATATTTTAAAGTATACTTCACATATAAGACACTGAGTATTTTTTTTTTTTTGGTTTCATTTTTAGGATAAAGAAAAAAAAAAAGAAAAGAAATATGGGTCTCATATGCCATTCTACCTGGACTTATAAATCTGAAAAACTCTGCAATATAATAGAAATAAATACATTTGATATAAATATTTTTTTTTTTAACCAGTAACCAACCAATTTCTGAGTATGTGGTAGCTGTGTGCAGTTAATGGGGTCTGCACCAATCCAAGATACTCACCGTTGATTCACTGTCACGAATAAGAAAGTCACCATCCTCGGCATGTTTGCCAAGCATTTCCTCGCACTGAGTCCGTGTGATTTTACCAAAGTACCACTCTTTGTCAGCTAGAGGTCCCGATAAATGCTGTTGTTTCTGACTGGCCATACAAAGCACACTGAGTGAGGAAGCATTTGAAAGACTACTAGCTGACTGAGAGTGCGGAGTACATGAACTATCGTTAGTGGCTGTGTCATATTCAATGTCATCGATGACCTGTACATAGTTTCGGGGCACAAGCCCAATATGGCCATATTTGTTTCTAGCTTTCCACCAGTCCGGATCTTCGATAGGTTTCTCAAGAATTAATAATCGGTCACCTTTCTCAAAACTAAGCTCTTCTTGATTCGTACGAGTGAATGTGTACAATGCCGTCACCACTTGAAGGCTATCCATAGAGACTAAATCCAAACGAGCAGCTGCCAGACCATCTGACCCATCAGAGTTCTGTTCCAACTCCACATAGTTAGACGGAAACCAGCCATACTCCTCGTTCGCTTTTCGTCCCCGCCACCAGCCGTCAATGGATTTCTCCATCACTATCACCTTTTCAGACTTTGACAACGATATCTCGTCTGGTCGCTGAGCAACATACCCATATTTAACAATGGCGGGAACGTGTTCACACATCTGAATGTCGGCACCTCCAGGACTCTTCTGCTCCAGGGTTGTAACCCCATTGCGTGGGGACTGGAGGTTTGCCACGGGATATTTGTTTTTTCTCCGAGTAAGAAGACCAGAAAAGAAGGAAGGTTTAGATTTTTTGACGTAATTGGATGGCACAAAGCCCGCTTTGCTCTGCAAATTCTGGACTTTCCACCATTCTTTACTGTCGTCAAGAAGACGTAACTTCTCATTTTTTTTAATGTCCAATTCTTGGCTGTTCTCAGCCTTGTAGTCATATTTTGCTACCACAATCACCTCCTCAGCCATCTTAGAATCACAGCAGTGACCATCTGCAAGAGAAAGAAATAGACATGATTAAATCAAGTATATAAGAACAGCAGAAAAAAATTGATTTTACCAGTAAGGCCAATAACAAGTATGATCAAGAAAAAAAAAATACTAAGAACAATTTTAAAAGATAATTGAAAATCTTCTAGATGACATGTCCCTTTAGAAAATGGGCAATCACGGCTCTCCACAACTTCCTATCCTTTGTAGCTCTTAATAACATTCCTCTCATTTCCTGTTCTGCTATTCATCCAGACAAGCTCATCAGGGAAGTTACTCACTCTTCCTTGCCTTCAACATCTTGTGAGTGTCATATTTTCTAACTATTCTTTTCTTATTAAATGACCTAGAAATTTCTACTGTTTCTTTTTTATTCGAAGTACACACATGCTCTTTGTTCCCATTTATCTCAAAACTTCTTTGTTGCTTCCATATTCCACCCACGGTATTCTCAACATCCTTCTGTAGAACCACGTCTGTTACCGCAAAACTCCTCTTCATCTGTTAGGAAATTGTCCCACACTCACTGCTAAATAAGGGGGATTTTGGTAATTTAAAAACAGTTAAATTTAATAAATTTAATTTTTTTTTTTTTAAGTTTCAGATTGAATCAGGGAAATATTACAAGTATTTTAATAAGTGAGAGAAAATGTGCACTGAAATAGCAAAAGAGGCCTTCCAAAAACTCAGCAAACTATGAAGAAACAGGAAAAAAATTTCATTAGAAGAAAAGAATGCTATTTAGTATCAATCTTCCTATATGGCAGTGAATTTTAAACAAGAGGAAACTTGAAGCAATAGGGTTCAACAGAAGGATGCTGAGAATGCTATGGATGGAACATGCAAGCAATAAGGAAGTTTTAAGGAAAATAGGGGGGAAAAGGACACTTGTGCTTAGAATAATTAAAAAGTTAAAGTTTTGAGGAAAGAAGGTTTAGAAAATTTAACAGTCACAAGACCAATCAAAGGCAAAAGAAGGTAAAGAGAAAGAAACCAACACAATAATCTTATGTCAATGGATGGCAGAACAGGGATTTAGAGTAACAGTAAAAAGCTAAACATTGATAATACCTACAAAAGATAGAAAGTTGTGGAGGTCTATGACAACCAATGTCCTGAAGGCACGTAGAAGCTCTTCTGTGAATGAAGCCAGTTTCATAGGTCATGCATTTTTAAAAAATGTGGTGGTATTTGGAAATTAAAAATATATTGACCTATCAGTAACTTACATACAATTTACAACAGCACAACCAAAAGCCTTGAAAATGGCTAATAAATCATCTAAAAGCATTTGGAATGAACAATCATTGCTACACTTACTGAATACAAAAAATAGAAATCACTTCCTTTTTTTTTTTTTTTTTTACATACAAGAAAAATACAATAAAAGAATTAACAGCAGAAGTACCTTATCAGTCATTTTTAATGAAATGTATTATTAGAAAATATATATATATATATATATATATATATATATATATATATATATATATATATATATATGAGAGAGAGAGATGTTTGTAGTGGATACTTCTATATGAGCAGATGCTCTGTTTATTTATTTACAGTATATTTATTTTCCTCTACCAGCTTGAATATTCTAGAAATTTTATTAGAGAAAAATATGAATTCTCAAGGAGGATTTGAACCTAGATCTTATGGGCTTTAGACCTCTCAGCCATGGAGTGCAAAGCTGAATAGTACCTTTAAACAAAGATTTCACTCTCTCAATAAAGATTAAAAAAAAAATATGATGTAATTGAATAGTACTTATGTATTTTTTAATGCATTTAACTGTTTATAGCTATAGCATAACATACAAATTACAAATAAACAACAAAAAAAAAAAGGTCATATTACTACTATACTTGTATAGGATTTTAGAAATTTCTTGGTGGTGGTAGGTAACATTTTTTTAAAAATAAACTGAATTAACCCCCCCCCCTTCATTATTCTTGAACAATTTTTTTTTTAAATTATGATAGAGGAAATCAATTATTTTACAAAGTCAGCAAGAAAGTTGAAATATTTCCAAAAAGGAATCTGCATTACCTGGCATCTTAACTTCAGTCACTTTCCAACCATCATAATGTTTGTCTTTTCTATAAATATTTTCATGGTAATTCTTCTGAGCTTTCTACCTATGTTATCTAGACTTTAGAAATTTAAGCACAATACTAGATTGGCAGTTAGGTCTCATCATTTTACAGTTGAAATGGCTAGATGCAAACCTTAAGTTCTATGCTAGCAGTTTCTTTTCTTTCACTTCTGTTGTGGAACTCTCTTCCGGCTTCTTGCTTCCCAGTTAGGTTTGATCATTAAAAATTTAAAAGCAATGTCAATCATTATCTTCCGTCTTAATTCTTGTTCTTTTATTGTTCTCTCCCCTTAATGTTATTCTTTTTCTCATTCTTTCACACTAAGTAACCCCTTGAATATTAGTGGCTTTAATGTCTTGCTTGAGTTGAAATGGTTTAAAAAAAAAAAATAAATAAATAAAAAAATGCTCAGTTAATTGTAAAATCCATTTGAGAGTTTTCCTTCTAGACTGGTTGCCAAATCCTGGCCAAATTGTACAGTTTTTCCCTGCAATTTTACCCATATCTGGGGAGATTCATACCATTCTTAAAAGATGTTTGTGTCATAACAAACTTGGCCAGAATTCAAACTCTTTATCAATTACTTTTTCTGAACTGCTCAAAAGTTGTAGGGATGGTGTATTCACCTTTATCTCTAATAAAGTTTTTATGAACCTATAAACCCTAAGAACATAGATATTCTCATTAACACCTGAACAGGGGTGAATTTAATAGGAGTACACAGTGTGTGTGTGTGTGTGTGTGTGTGTGTGTGTGTGTGTGTGTGTGTGTGCACTCAGACGTACAATGAAACATACTAATAACTGAGTTTTGGAGGTTGTGCTTCAATACTTGCCCGGCTAGCAGACCTAAAGTCATTAAATCTGTTCCTTTCAAAGTGATAGGCAAAGAATGAAGAATGCCTGATGAAATGGGCAGGCCTATACGCAAGTAGGAAGAGAAGAATAAAGAGAGGAAGGAGAAAGACACACTCCAAAACCAAGCAGCAAAGTGTGGACAGAGCGAAACTCAAGTAGAGATAAATAAATGACTGTGGTGTGATAGTCGGTCGGTTATTATCCTATAATCTGTTGCAAAATGCCTGCCTTCCTGTGCAGACAGAAAAATAAAGCCAACACCCCATTCAGTAAAGATAATTAGAACCCTCACCACCACCACCAAAGGGGGAGAAGGAGTAGAAAGAAAGGACAGAAGGCTCAATTTGAACCAAATGGCTGTCAGCTGCACAGCAAGAAAGAGAGAAAGAGACACACGCAATTTCTCTCACCCTTCACCAGTAGATAAATAAGGTCAAAGAAACAAAGGAACTCTCTAGCCATCACAATGACAAAGAGCAGCAGAGAGAGAGAGGAAAAATCATCAAGGTGGTAGGAGGGACAAAAGAAAATGTTGAGTAGGAATTATAGTGACAGTAGCAGACTCATAGAAATGCAGAATTCCATCATGTACTTAAAAATTTTACAGTATCAGACCAATAATCTAGCAGTTTCCCAAGAGAACCAAAATTGATCAAACAAAAAAAAAAAAAAAAAAATTAAAAAATTGACTTACTGCTTTTGCTTCAATTCAAATTGAAGCACTCTGTGAGGAACAAACTCATAATATTGAACTTACAAAATAAGTACCCTATTTCTCTTGTATATAATATAAAACCAAAATGCAATATACTTACAATACACAAAAAGAAACTGGACACAGAGGTCAACACAGAGTGTTGACAGTGTTTCATATTTAACTCTTTAGCATTCAACCCACCCTACAAGTATTGGCTCTCAATGTTCAACCCACCACATGTATACGCTACAATAATAAGAATGACAACATCATCGTAAATAATGCAGGAAAAGTCATGCAAACAGGGAGACACCGAGAGCCAATATTTAAGGGGAAAATTTGAGTATGTTGAATGCTAAAGAGTTAGACATAATGATGGCCTGAAAATAGTGTTTAAGCATGAAACAGACTGATTCCTCTCTGTGTTGACCCCAGTGTCCAACCTTATATTTTCACACTGTCCCAGATATTAAGCACTTTTAACCATAAATATAGCATACTTTTATATACAGGGTGTAAATTTTCACCATTTTATATTTTTGATTTTTTATACTGCACAGCATAGTAGGGTCAGTTGGGCACTGGCTGTGAGAAGGAGAGCACCATGATGAAATTCACTCTGCCAGAAATTTTGCAACTGCTTGGCATTCATGCTGTAAGCTCCATTACAAACATTTCAGGGTGATAATCTGAGGACAGTGCAGAGGATTTGAAAAGAGTTGGAGAAGTCTCATGGTGATTACGAAGATGTTTGGAGTTATCACTAGTGATGGCCACATTATGCTTCCATTCATCTTCCCACAAGGCCTCAGACTCAACACAGAGGCCTGCATCAAGTACTTTGAGGAGATAGTGCTTCCCTGGGTCAAGAGGGTGTCTGCTAGAAGACCTGATGTCTGACAACAGGACTCTGCACCATACCACACAAGCAGTCATGGCTGTCAGACAATTTCTGCGACTACATCATCCCTTACATCTGTCCACCTAACTCCCCAGACTTTAACCCCCACCTTGATTATTGTGTGTGGGGCACAGTTGAGTAAGAGACCAACAAAACTCCTTATAACACCAAAGATGAACTTAAGGCAAGGATTGTGGCAACCTTAACCAACTTAAACAAGGAGAACGTCCAAAATAGCTGCAGGAAATTCCAAAGTTGTCTGGAGGCTGTGGTTGAAGACAATAGCAATTTTATTGAATATATTTACTCTTCAGTATTTCAAGATATTTGTGTGTAATTTTGGTAAATATATTTGTTAAAACGAGATGTCACTGTTATTTTCATTTTTGCATAATTTAAACAATTTATCCATCTGTGTGTGTGTGGCTGTCAAACTCATCATGCAAGCATCACCATTGCTGACCCCCACTCTCCCCCTACCTATGTCCTCTCACTGGTGTTATTTTGAATTTAAATTCTTGCCTCTTATTTGTTATGTGAGCGGCAGTAGCTTTTAAGACCTGCAAAGGATTTGCAATGCTTTGACAGAAACGTCATGCGTAAGCAGTTACATCTGTAACTATAATATACACACTGAAAACAAAATTACAAACACATTATATATATATATATATATATATATATATATATATATATATAAAGTCCTGCAGATTCTACCATGGTATACACCCCTTACCAACCTACAGATTGTTATTGTAGTTTTAACAGAAAGTAAGTTTTTACAGAGGTGGAGTTGCGAGCCTTGTGTGCGACCACTTTTTAATTCAGACTTGTCCTAAGAGTCATTTACCATCAAAAATTAGATAGTTCTGCTATTTAACCTCAAGCTGGAGTTGGGGAGATGGGTTCATATCTTTCCAATGGTATTTCTGCAAAAGCAAATGCAACTCCTCATACCAATCACATTTTGCATACTAATAACAGCTTCACTATGCACACACATCCAACACTTCTGAGACTATGCAGATAAAAGCATCATGCCTAAGTTACCAAGTCTTCTGCTAATACTTTTGCATATCGTCAACATAGAGATTAATGTAATTTGCCTATCACTGCATGAATATGTAAATACGGTCTTCAAAGAATATAGTATGAAGTGACTGAAGACACTGTTGGACTTCTGCAGCAATGACGTCATCTGTATGACATGACTAGCTTGAGATGTCATTTGAAGGAACAAAATGAATGATAATGAAGGAAACCAGATTAAGTCAATAAACAAGAAGCATCGATATCTGAGATGAGGTATTATGTACACTATTTACATTATTCGGACTATTGTCCTCATCTTTGTCTCCATATTTATTACAACGTTTCAGCCTTTCAGTATCTGTCTATATTTCCGAGATGAGGTATTATGTACACTATTTACATTATTCGGACTATTGTCCTCATCTTTGTTTCCATATTTATTACAATGTTTCGGCCGTTGTACGCTCTGGCCTTCTTCAACTGCAGAAAGAAATATAAAGGGGAGACAGGCTGCTCCCTTAAGATAAGGCTTCAAGAACACCAGAAAGCTGTAACACGAGGGGAAGTGGAAAAATTAGGCATGGCTGACCACCACCCTCTGTGGGATCAGATTGAGATCATAGACAAAGAACATCATTGGAAAATTCATAAACTTATGGAATCAGCACATATGCTAGACCACAAAAATCTCCTGAGCCGACCAAGCATAGAAATAAATACAATATGGGAACCAGTAATAAGGAGTGCCAGAGAAAAGCAATAACAACAACAATTGCAATATGAGCTCTGGTAAAAAACGGTTGCTGAAGACATTAGGTTTATAATACCCAGAAATTCATACACAGATGTCCTCACAGTGGATAAAGGCATTAGTTAGATCCAGTGACAGAACCCAAAGAGTGTGAGTTCAATACCCAGCTAAGGCAGTGGAGAACTTGGAGAGGGGAATTAACAGGAGATAACTGATAACTGACATTCATTAAACATGGCACGTGGAACTAGAACAGTCTACCCGAGTGAGCGAAATAAAGGGTTCAGTTCGACATTCCACCTGAAGAAGGCCAGAGCATACAATGGTCGAAATGTTGTAATAAATATGGCAACAAAGAGTAAGAAGCATCAAATCAAAAAAGAATCTGGAATTGGAATGAAAGAAATGACGTTGCTTACCATGAATTCATCATAAAAATTCAGGATGTGGAATTAGTAAACACTCCAGATACCATGATATATGGATCAGTTATAACAAATTTAAGAGAGGAGATAAAGAAATGAAACAGAGAAGAGGCTGTACTATAATGAGTAGTTTTGCTAAACACTGCAAATTGTTACAAAACTAAAACAGTAACCAAAGAACTAATGTTCTTAAATAGTCTTGTTAACAATTCAGAAATATCTAAACATCAGTGATAACCGCTTTCTCAGATCAATGATTAAAAATGGCTTTGAGTGAATGAAGCCTGTAGGTCTTGGCGAGGACTATCCTTCTTCAAGCCTTGTGAACTAGCACTATAGAATCACAAAGAACTGTATGAAATAACAGAAACTACTTCAACATCAGCAACAACTAAAAGAGATAGCACATGTAATGTGAAGAGAAAATAATGTCAATCAAAATGTCGATGTTCCGTGTGACTTCAAACAAAAGGTTAAAGAAACATCACCCGCCCCTCCATCAAAAAATAGCTAGTGGACTTGAGAAACCTATTTTCCTTAAAAATAGATTTAATAGAAAGATTTTATAAATTTCAACCATTACTATAATGGCCAGGTAGGGAAGAAAAGCCTAACTCAAGTTGAACTGGCTGTTCAGTCAACAAATGCCAAATGTTTCCTTTTAAGAGAATGGCTAATATTACTATTAAAAATTATGAGTACAGATACTACACTTTGATCCCACCTTGATGGCCAAAGAATGAAGAAAAGTGTAACTCCAGTAGCACTGGCTACTTAGTAAAATGAATACCAAATGTTTCCTTATAAGGAAATGGTTCGTATTACCATCATTCACACTGACCCCCCCACCCCCACCCAGTTCAATGTTCAGCAGACAGCAAATAAACTAACAGCAACTGTGTTCAGGGTGATGCTTGTGGACTTTCTATCAGTGAACACGAAAGAATGCATTCTCCTCAAGTGACTCCCTTTCCACACGACTGGAAACGTTCATGATGGTGCTGTGGTCAAAGTCCTGATGCAAGTAATTGTTTCCCAACAATCTATGGGGCTACATTTGTCTCTGATTTGTGCCATGGATGCTATACAGCCTGCTTCTGCTGCCCTAACAAATCTTGGGGAGTGTCCATCCTACATACACAACAAGAATTTGATCAACTTTTTTTTTCTTTTTTTTTTTTTTTAAATCATCTCACCCCAGACAAGGTAATAAAAGCCATGAGGATGCAAGGAGCTACTTAAAAGTGAAATAAAATAAAATAACAGGATTCAAGGTGAGAGATGATGATTGACATTGCATTTTAATTTTTTGACAATTGTTGTTAACAAGAAAACAGGAAGCTAGGAGAAAGTTCTAGAAGCAAAACATATGAGAGAAGAAACTATTTATTGATTTCCCAAGATGGGAATGATTGTAAAAGTTTTCCCTCTCTTATAGTCAGAATGCATGCTGGGATATTTTTTCTTAGCCAATAAAATGAGACAGCTTGCATTTTGACATGACTCAGTCCAGATCTGCCTTAACTACTAGACAGACTTAGTGTTCATTTAGTCAACCTTGCTTTTGTGTACAAACAAAAAACTCCTCGTTTGTGAATTCTTTTGCCTTCTTATCAATTTTGATTTATTTTAACTATTGTTTGCTTGCTTGCATGATTGTTGCCATTTCATCTTTTTGACCTTTTTTTTTCTTTTCATTGCAAACTTTATTAATTTGGATCGTGTTATTTTGCACTTTAACAATGGTTTCTAAATCATCACTATTAGCATAAAACTTACAACTGGTTACAGTAGCAATTTCAACAGTGAAATTGTAAGACCTAACTACCAATCTAGTACTGTACTTAAATTCAGAAACTCGAAGGACCAAAGAAAAAATATTTATTCTGAGTAATACAAAAATGTGGCACATGGCCGGGATGGGGGGGGGTACAGTGGAAGACTTATCTTCACTCTGTCTTATCTTAAACTTAGCTAGCCACAATTACTGACCCAAAACATACCACAGTATTCCTTACACCAAAAAGGACGCATTCTTACTTACCATTCTTACTACAACCACCATAATACTTTAAAGTCTCCATGTAGTCCTAACTAGTTGCCATGTGTATAATTTTATGGGGAGGGGGGGGTTAAAATAACAACATTTAAAAATGAAACACCAATGAATATTTACAATGAATACAATTTACACATAAGAAACTAAACAAAACAATTAAATAAAACCAAAAAAGAATAATTACCATGAAAATATTTATAGAAAAGTAATTGAAGTTGAGATATCAAAAGGTTGAATGTCGTAACCTTCTTAAACAGATTGAATTTACTCAAATTCATAGTTTGCCACAAAGACCTCTTTGAGAATTGCAGAAAGCAAAAAACAATAAAGAGAATTAGACAATCTGATATCAAATCTGTGAAAAAGGAATCACGAAAAAAAAAAAAAAAAAAAAAAATCAGGCATATTTTATTTTTCTCTAAATAAAGAATTCATTTACTTTTTAGAATTCTCCAACACACAATAAGAAATTAAATATCTGCTACTCCATCATGGAAGAGTTTAAAAAGTAAAACTGAACAGAAAATTTAGGGAATTGAAGTCGAAGCACTAATGCTTGACAAATTGACTTTTTCTGTCCATGGCCAAACAAAATAGATTCTAAAAACCTGATGTACTTTAGACAGAAAATATGATAGAAGAAACAAGGTCAGTGTTAAATCCATACATTGACTAAATCTATGCATTTCACAACACCTGATGCAAAGTGGTTGTGTGAAGGGAGGAAATTTCTTTCACCTGCTCTAGTATTCTAAATACACTTGTTTTTTGGGTTTTTTTCAAACCCCATAAAAGCAACTATTTTTCCCATCAATGGTTCTCAAACTTTTTTTTCTCTGGGCTGCATTTCCAGAATAAAAATTTGTTTGTGCCTAACCAAATTTCATGTGATAAAAAGTACATTTAAAAATAAAACAGAAAAGATAGCCACAAATTTCAAAGTCAAAACATTATCATTAATAACTCTTCTCCAATTTGCAGAACCTAGTTACTATATTCTTAATACTTGAGATAATGCAAAAATATCAGAATGATAAAATCAGTCAATAGTTATTTATAACTATTTATACTGGGACTCATGCTTGCAATTACAATTAATCCATAATAATATTTTACATTTTGAAATCATTTTTGCCATATGGATTTTTTTTTTTTTTAAACTGTTTCTAAATGTTTGATTGTCTTTCAATCATTCCGCCTCACCTGTTATCCTCTTCCATTGGACCTATGAGGTGTGTTGCGCCATTCGGAGACCAATGAACTATTATCTTATGAGTAACTTTTATCAGGGAAACAACATGATTACTAAGGCAGTTGAATGACCAAAATGAGCATCATCCCCCTTTTTCTTTCCTAATTTTCAACAAAATGAGTCTTTCCAATATTGGTATATACACACACACAAAAAAAAAATACACTGATTAAGGAAAATAAAAATCCATTACAGATGACGACTTGAAACTCCTTTACAAAACAAGTAAGGACATATTTCTTTTAAAAGAAAAAAATTACGATAATCAAAATGATTTCAAACACTAATTTTTAATATTTGTTTCTATGATTTTAAAAAGAAATTGTTATTTTTACGGCATATTAACAAATAAGTAAAATCAACCCTTTATCTCATTTAAAGTTTTAAATTATAATTTTAGCAGAGAGTATTGGTTGGGGAGGAGGGACGATAATTTTAGCAGAGAGTATTGGTTGGGGAGGAGGGACGATAATTTTAGCAGAGAGTATTGGTTGGGGAGGAGGGACGATAATTTTAGCAGAGAGTATTGGTTGGGGAGGAGGGACGATAATTTTAGCAGAGAGTATTGGTTGGGGAGGAGGGACGATAATTTTAGCAGAGAGTATTGGTTGGGGAGGAGGGACGATAATTTTTTAGCAGAGAGTATTGGTTTTTAGCAGGGGGAGGAGGGGACGATAATTTTAGCAGAGAGTATTGGTTGGGGAGGAGGGACGATAATTTTAGCAGAGAGTATTGGTTGGGGAGGAGGGACGATAATTTTAGCAGAGAGTATTGGTTGGGGAGGAGGGACGATAATTTTAGCAGAGAGTATTGGTTGGGGAGGAGGGACGATAATTTTAGCAGAGAGTATTGGTTGGGGAGGAGGGACGATAATTTTAGCAGAGAGTATTGGTTGGGGAGGAGGGACGATAATTTTAGCAGAGAGTATTGGTTGGGGAGGAGGGACGATAATTTTAGCAGAGAGTATTGGTTGGGGAGGAGGGACGATAATTTTAGCAGAAAGTATTGGTTGGAGAGGAGGGACGATAATTTTAGCAGAGAGTATTGGTTGGAGAGTTAAATAAGGTTTAAGGTTGGAATTCTTCAAAACATGATTGCATGAAAATCCTTTCCTCCTCTTGATTTTCACTCATCCAATCAAATCCTCTCCTTCATGATACATCACTGGGATTAGGGAGGGACAGGAGAGAAGATACATTTAAAAGTCAGAAAAGTGACACCATTTGTAATATTTGCACATTTTGAAATTGGTATACACTTCCGATAATGGAAAATCGGACACAGAAATTCAAAAACACATTGGAATAACAAAAGATGCCTTTCAAAAGCCAAGCAAAATATTAAAAAACAGGAAAATGTTAAAAACCAAGTGCTGAACTGCTATGTAATATCAATCGTCCTATATGGCAGTGAATGATGGACAATTTTCTCACAGATGAAGAGGAAACATGAGGCAACAGATGTTCTACAGAAGGATACTGAGAAATATAGACTGAAAATGTGAGCACCAAGGAAGTGTAAAGGAAAAGAAGAACTAAAAAGATATTTGTGCTTAGGATCAGAAAGAAACTACTGAAATACCTAAGAGATATGGGGAAAAGGGGCTTGGAGAATTTGACACTTACAAGACATACTGACAAGATCTACAGAGGAAAGCATGGATATAAGCTACCTAGTGAGTTTGTGCAAATGCATGGCAGAACAAGCACTGGGAGGGATAGAGATCAAACATTGCTTAGTGTTATAAGGAATAGGCAGAGAGTCAGGATTCCCCTTGCCCCAAAGGGTACACATCACTGAAAAGATGGACTTCAGAGATGTAGAGTGACATAAGGGCTCCTAGCATGTAAAACAGAATAAAGAAAGTTCCAATTTCAACTGATGTTGCCAGAGTTCACCTTGTATTAATGCTATCAGGAAAGACATGAATATACTTTTCCTCTATGTTCCATCACATATCTTGACAAAATTCCTTGTTACTGGCATGTCAAAATGGTTGATAGAGAATATAAAGAGAGTACCACTGGACAAATCCCTCACCCATAATTACATTAACTACCCAGGTAATAGTAATAGAAAAATGATACATTGACAATCCAACTCTCAAAAGGAGCTAGGAAGATTGATTGAACTGATTTAGGGGGGGGGGGGTTATGGCTTATCAACCCTATCATAAAAAGTTTCAAATAATTACCATGATAATGGTAATATTGGTTGAATTCTTATAAGGAAACATTCGACAATCATTGACTAAGCAGCCAGTATTGCTTTCTGTTGAAATTTATAAAAATCTTGATAAAAATCAATTTTTCAGGAAAATAGGTTTCTCAAGTCTAGTTATCACTCTTTGCAGTATTTACGTGGGTTTTTTCCTAACCTTTTTGTTTGAAGTTGTATGGAATATTAACATCTTATTCCTACTAAATTCCTTAATGTTAAGATCTGTAATACAAGTAACACCTACCTATCTTAATTTTGTTTACCCAATTTTGAATTAAATTACCATTTTTACCTTCAATAATAAATCATTGCATTGAAACAAGAACTAATTCTCAACTTTGGTATTTCCTTTATCTCTTAAATATCAGAAGAATATTTATGTGCCTAAATTCTTAAGTTGAAGAAACTTTGTATAAATCTGTAATCATCTTTGAGTTCTTTGATTTTGCTGCCAATGTCACCAAAACATCTTGGAGGTTCTGTAGAAATTCTTCTGTGGGAGGAGATTTTTGTTCCCTTGCAAAAATGAATGAAAACTACCAGAATGCAAAGAGCCACAACCTGTGACAGCATTAAGTATGATAATCTGGGTCAGGAGATGAACCCCCTCACACCCGGACCCCAGCGCCTGGCACTACTACGCAACACCTGCCCCTGCCAGGAAGATTCTAGGCCACTGATAACTACAGAAGAAATCGCAGAGAGAGGGAGAGAGAGAGATGGCAAGAGAGAGAGAGAGATAAAGTGGCACCCTATGCCTTGCCTCCACAGATAGAAGATACCAAGCAAGTATTAGTTTGTAGGGGGGGGTAGATAAGTAACATTTCCTTTATACCACCACCATCCTCCTCCTCCTACCCTGCATTATTCACACTACCATAAAACAAGAATTTAAATTCTGTACACAAACTGTAAACAAGTATCAAAGTTTTTTTTTTTTTTTGGGGGTTTCAGTGCTGAACAAACGTCATTTCCATATATTCCATATAAGTTCATTTTTAATTTCATTTTCCTTCTGTTGCTTAGCTTTCAGAGTTTCACTCCATGCAAAATTTTGTATGAAGTACAAAATATTATTTTAGCCTGAAATTTGATAAAATAGACTTTCCAGAAATTATTCACCTCAGATCTATTCTCTTAGACAATACCTCCCTACTGAACTTGAGAGTGAAAGAATTTCTTAATGTTTGCAGTTTTATCACAGAGTGTTCAACAAAACATCCCCAGAGTGTTGTAATACATATCATCAAGGAAATAAAAAAAGACTTACATTACTTCATCTAAGTGACATCTTTTCAACAAAAGAAAATGCACATACAATATGAGTTATTGGTTTGACACCCTTCCCAAAATCTGAGTGCATTTTTTTTGGTCACTGTAACAAAAAAGAATATTCTTTTTACATTGTGAAGTGTTAATTCGCAGGAGCCATGCACCTAGATTGGAATTTGTTTCAGATCTCACTGACTGAACAATATTAACAGAAATTGTGCAATTTTCAAGTGTTGGACTCATGAAATTCCTATTCCCGCAGAAGAAAAAAAACAAAAAAAGTCAATGTCAACTCTGAAAAAGTGGTATACCAAATCTCAGAATTCCTGATATCGTTCATGTTTCTGGCCTAATTATTACCAATCAACAAAATCTCAACCCCAAAATGGAATTGCTGAGACATGAGCGAGATCCAGGAATGCTTTATGTATATATAATTCCCCGGCAATTCAATACACAGATGATGTCAGGAAATCTGGTTCCAAAATATTTGAATGCCAATCAGAAACAATATCAACTGGATATCTCCAACTCGATATTGTGCCCTTTTCTACAAAAATTTGAAAAATCATTACAAAAACATTATCAGGAATGATTTCATTTTTTTCTTTTTTTTTTTTTTAGGTGTGAATTCTCACTTTTTAACAGCACAAATTATTTTTTTTTTTTTTTTTATACAGTATTTCAATTCTTTTAGGATTACTTAATGCCATGATTTGTTTGAGAGGAGATATTTGGATTTCAGTTTGAAATTCTCTGAAAGTTACTCAGATCGGCAAAACACCTGAAGTCCAGAAAACACAACCACCAAAACATTGTGATAACAACAACAAAGACGAGGATAATATTCTGGGTGTATAAATGATAACTCCTCATCACAAAAAGCCAAAATACTGTGATAATAACAACAAAGATGAGGATCTGTAAATAACTTCTCATCCCAGAAATTCATGCCGAAAAACAGAGCAATATTTCAGGAACTAACCATCACAATTTTTCCCCCCACTTTTTGATAAGATTAAAAGAATTTCAAAAAGAACGTGCCAAATGTGAGTGGAAAAAAATAGAACAGGATGTAGATTTTCTGGCTCAAGGTCCTGCTTTCCTTGGTCCACCAAAAACTTTAGTATTCACTTGTATTGTTAACCACATTCTTGTCTGTTTTTTTTTGTTGTTTTTTTTTTTTTTATTCCATTTTAATATTGGAATCTGTTACTCACTTCATCCTGTAACAAGAGCAATTTAATATTCAAGAAAATCTTCTGAAATTTATTTCTTGCTTCATATTCTAATCCTACAAAATAATAAAACTGCTCCTCTTAATTGTCATAGGGAACTTTTTTTGCCTCCTATGGCTGATACAAATCCCAAAGAGTAACTCATTGAGTAGCTTTCTTGGTCTAATATTTTCTACTGACATGATCATTGAGTGGCTTTCTTGGTCTAATATTTTCTACTGACATGATCATTGAGTGGCTTTCTTGGTCTAATATTTTCTACCGACATGATCATTGAGTGGCTTTCTTGGTCTAATATTTTCTACTGACATGATCATTGAGTGGCTTTCTTGGTCTAATATTTTCTACTGACATGATCATTGAGTGGCTTTCTTGGTCTAATATTTTCTACTGACATGATCATTGAGTGGCTTTCTTGGTCTAATATTTTCTACCGACATGATCATTGAGTGGCTTTCTTGGTCTAATATTTTCTACCGACATGATCATTGAGTGGCTTTCTTGGTCTAATATTTTCTACTGACATGAAGTGAAAAGATTATATTAAATCAATTGCTCAGGTCTGCTGCTAGGAAAGTCTGTTCTCCATGTCATGCTAGACAATTTTCCCCACCAGAATCTAATCTTTTACACCTTTTTATAAGTTTGCTATTCATCTGTGTATTGAATACTGCTGCCACAACTAATTTGGTGCTTCTGTTATATAGGTAGAGATTCTTGACAAAATCCAAAAAAGAATCTGCAATGTTATAAAGTCCTGACCTGGCATCTTAACTTCAGTCACTTTACCGCCATAATGTAACTTCCCTGTACTTTTTCTATAAATATTTTTATGGCAATTGTTCTGCTGAGCTCTGTTCTTTGGCACCTAGACTTCATGAATTTAAGCATTATACTTGGTCAGAAATTAAGAGATCATTTTACTGCTGAAATTACTGTTAATAAGTTACTTATTAATAAATTACTATGTGTAAGCATAAGTTCTATTCTAATAGTTTCTTCTCTCACACTTCTCACCAGTAAAACTCTTCCAGCCTCTTGCTTCCCTGTCAACTATGCTTCTTCAAAAATTTAATGGCTTAGTGGCTTTATCACCTTGTTTGGAGTGAAATGATTAAGAAAAAATAATCAAACCATATAATAATTATTAATGTGTATTTATTTGTATATTTCCTGTCCCATCTGTAATGGGAAGGAAGGTAAATCAATTAAGTTAGTAAATTTATGATTAATTACTTCCCTTAATAGTTTTAATCATGTATACAAATAAAATATTTATCTGCATTTAGAAAAAATTAATTCCCAAGCAAAATAAACCATTTAATTAATCAGTTCCTTTACTACTACATTTCTTAGATTGCAGTCTTATTTGTTCAAACCTTTCATGTGAGGCACTCGGATACCTTTGTCTATGAAGTGATTGTCTTGCTACAATTTAAGTTTTGTCCTTTTTCATTCTTTTGCTAATCTTTTTCTTCCAAGAGATATTTCCATTTCACCATTATATTTAACACAAAATTTTGAACATGAAAAGGTACTGAGCAAAACTTAAACACGTAAAAAAAACAAAACAAAGGGAACAGATTAATTAAACGGTTCATTGGCCTTTATTTTAGTTGCAAATGTTTTATCACCACTTTATTGAAATTTAATTGTTTCAAGACATTTGTTTCATTGCATCTCACCATTAAAACTTTCCAACAATTGCCATCATTTTTGACAGCATAGGTACACTGGTAATAATAATAATAAAGTTCTTGTATGGTACAATATTAAGTGGTTTTCAACTAAATATATAGAGAAATTATCAATGATTTGGTCAAAAGAAGATGAAATTACTTTCTGGACAATTAGTCAAAACAAGAGAATAGAATGCTTGTAAGCAATCTGTGTGTTTAGAAAATGGTTGAAATATATTAGCCAGAAATGAAGAGATACTGGTAAAATAAAGTCATTAAAAAAACTGTTAGGAATAAAAAAAAAAAAAAAATCACTTTGGGAATCACTGGTTTAAATGAAGATTGGCCTCTCATATGGTAAATTCATTTTGCTTACCCCAGGATCTACTCCAATTTTTTTTTTAGGGGAGGGGCACTTTTCTCTTATGTGGAAGCTACATATCAAGGTGACTAATATAATCAAACTGGTGCAAATGAATTTTAATGATTTGAATATTTTGAGCATGTTGTCTACCAACCAAATCATATAACATTGATTATTCTCAAGTAACATCTTCATTTTATTTGCTATCAATCTCAACTTGTTTGTCTGACCATGGTGCATCATTCGATGAGTACATCACCTAGAGGAAACTTAGCAAATGACTTTTTGTCTGAACAAAGTCTGGCCTTTCATGTTTCATATTTGCTTACATTTTGTGCAAATTTTTGTTCTCAACAATTTGCTTAAAAAGAAACATTTTCAGAAATAGAAATACATTCCATGAGGTTTGTTTTTGTTTTTTTTTATGGTGTAGAAGTGACACATCAAAGTGGCTAACATAACGGAACTGGGGGTAAAAGACTTTCATTTATGTGTTAACTACTTTTTAGTGATGGAGAAGTGAGTGAAAGAAACTACCCAATCCCTAGCAGTTGCAGACCCATTTATGACAAGGCAAATATTTTCACTGAAAAGGCATTGTCACATTCTTCTTTTTCATTTTCGTAGGATTTCTTACAGCCAACTGATCCTACCACATATATATGGTATTTCAGAAATATGTTATTTCCAACAACTGGTGATAGTTTATTAGTGAGATTTTTTTTTTTTTAAATCATCAATTTTAACTTTTTCTTATTTTGTAGAATACAATGTTGCACTATTATATGACGAAGCCAAAACAAGTTAAGCATTGAGATGTTAGCAGAAAGTATCAAATTTTCAGAGAAATATTAAAGATAAAAAGTGGATATTGTGGATAATTTCTGAGCAAATCTGATCCAAGGATAATATTCTGTTAAAAATCTTTTCATCTGTAAATGGGGAACTTACAGAAGAAGAAAAAGATTATCACCTCAGTTTTTAAAAAATTGCAATTCAACATTTTTTTTTTTTTTTTGTTTATACATTGTCTTATACATACATTTCTATTTTTCCGTTTATCTACAGGAACTTCTGATATAGTTATGTTCAAGCTTTTTTCTTTTTCCCTATATTTTAGAAGTTCATTACAACAACTTCTATTTTAATTAAATACATGAATTTCCTCAAATTAAAAACTCTTCTTAAATTAGTTTTCTCTTTACAACAAAAGTGGCACCTTCATCTTGTGACCACATACCTTTCAAAACAGGTTACAAAATCATTAGGAATCACCATCAGCTGCAACATGAAACTAATCAATTTCATCAATAGTCTGAAAGATCCTTTTCATTGCAATTGTATCTTTGGGAAAAGCAGAAGTCATTGGCAGTAAATGGGTATAAGGGGAGGTAATTACAAAACCCAAGTGATGTAATGTTTTGCCAACAAACTTTGCCACAAGATGTGAAGAATAGACCATAGAGATATTCACAATTGTCAAATACATTCTGGACAATGTGTAAAATACCCAAATCCAATTCCTGCACAGTCAGTTATTGAATTTCTTTCAAATGTGGCCCCAGATGCATTCAACATTTTTGGGTGTTCTGATTCTTGAAGGGCTTCTAAAACAGATTGCTTTCAATCTAATTTGTAAATATTGAGACCAAAATTTAATGTGGGTTTCACTCACCAAATCATTCCCAGCACCTTTGCATAACCAATATTGTGTTTTATTTCATTCTATAGAAAAATCCATCAACTTCAAAAGTGACATATTTTCTTTCTTTATTTTCTTTCTTATTTATTTTGATTCCTTCATTTGCTAACTTTCTGTGGACATAATTTGGTAAGTTACAATTCACAAAGACAACAATCAATGGTTACCAATTTAAATGCAACAAAAATTTTATCA
This sequence comes from Acanthosepion pharaonis, assembly GCA_903632075.3. Lineage (NCBI taxonomy): Eukaryota > Metazoa > Mollusca > Cephalopoda > Sepiida > Sepiidae > Acanthosepion > Acanthosepion pharaonis. Next base: position 534,855 of record CAHIKZ030003556.1, on the reverse strand, counting down.
TTTTTCAGTGAACAAATTCATTCTGTTTTTAATGAAAATAAAAATTAAAGACCAAATCAAAATTTTAGGGAATAAGAGATAAATGTAGGGGAATTTTTTTTTTTGGAGGGCGAGGGGCTGCAAAACTCAAAAACTACAAAGAAGGGAGGCATTTTATTTATATTCTCTTTACAAATGTCAATCTCTGAATTAGCTTGTCCTTTTCATTATTAACAGCATTTTATTGCTATTTGCTGTGGGTAAAATAATTTTTGCTTTCATGTGTTACATCCCTTCAGGATGTGATCAATAATGGCTCTCCACAACTTCCTGGATTTGTTTGCTCAAAGTAATTTTTTACTATCTCTCATTGTCCTTGTTTTAACATTCATTCACAAGTAGGTAGTTGCTGGTTCCCTTCTCTTGCTTTCAATATCTCCTGTGAGTGTCAAATTCTCCAGGTCTTCTTCCTTGGAAATGTCAACAGTCTCTTTTTGATTGCAAGCATCAGTTTCCTTGTTATTCCTATTTTCTTTAAAAGTTCCTTATTGTTCATATGCTCTATCTATGGCATTCACTACATTTGTTGATAAAAAAAAAAAAAAACATATGGTATAGCATTGCATATGCAAATCTATTTAAAATAAAAAATACAATGAAAGTTTGTTGTATCACAGATTTTTAGCAATTAAAGTAAATTAATTTCTTTAGTCTATACACAGAATTTGTTTTTTTTTCTTTTGTTTTTTTTAAATCAGTATTACCCCATGCAAGGCAGTAAAGCCACTAAAACCAAAGGGGTGACAGGGTGTGGAAGAATTAGGAACAGAAACAATAATGAGCAGGAAGAGGAAAGAGTAATCAGGGGGACAGTAAATAGCAATTGACATTGCATTTAAATTTTTGCAAATTAAAGTTTGCTGGAAAGCATGGAGCCAGAAGGAATTTCAAGAAGTGTGAGAAAACAAACTGTTAGCATAGAATTTATGACTACATCTAGCCAGCTCAACTGTAAATTGATGAGATCTTGACGCCAGTCTAATACTGCACTTAAATTCAAAAAGTCTAGGTACAATAGCGAAGAGCTCATCCGAATAATTACCATGAAAGTATTTATAGAAAAGACATTATGGCAGTAAGAAAGTGACTGGAGCTGAGCTGCCAGATCAGGACCAATAATATTGCTGATTCTTCTTTGGATTTTATGAAGGAGCTCAAGGTAAATATCAGGGGCACCAGACCATATGTGGCAGTAATATTCTATACATGCACAAATAGTAGACATACAGATATGTAAAATAGATTCTGGAGAGAAAAATTGTTTCCCACAACACAGTGAACCAACTTTCTTAGCAGCAAACCTAGCAATGGAAAACTTTAAATAATAAATAAAATAATCGCAATTTTACTAAAAAAACAAAATTTTTTTAAAAAAAATGAATAAAAATTTATATGATCTTATTCCTGAATTATGAGAAGGAATCAAAAAAAAAAAAGAAAGCAGAGTTTAAAGGTCAGTCTTGGAAAGAAAAGGTGGCAATGGTATTTGAGGGCAGCCATATATTTCCAGCTATGCCTTCTCCCTGAATGAGGGCTTCCCTCCTGAACTCATTCATTTCAGCAATGATTTACAGTCAATACAGAAAGAATTCTTTCTTTTTAGTGATTTCCTTCACCAAGTCATTATCCGCTTAAAAAATCCTCAGAGTAGTTAAATAGCAGCTATTTACCCTAAACTTGTCAACTATAGTTCAGACCTTCACAGCTAAGATCCACCATACCATGTACACCGAGACAAATCATCTCCAGTCCCTTTGTATTCCATTAGTAAAGAGGAAGTTCTATTCAGGCAGCTTCTTCCCAACAGATTCTCAATAGGATGTTTCCCCACCCACAACAATCTTAACCTCTTCTAAGGTTAACTGTTACCTTTCTTACATAGAATCTGCAGTTCTTACTCCCCCCCACCTTATAGTTATACAAGGACCTCATTCACTAACACTCTACTTTGAGTGGCTCTTGAGATTTGTATTGCATGAACAATTAGTAAAAAATTAAAAAAAATAAATAAATAATTATAAATTCAAATGCCTCCAAACTGATATGCAACTAGAGATATATATATTTAAATGAGAATTTTTGAAGCCCCCTACTTTAAAAAGAAAAAACTGACAATGAAATAAACTTACACAATATTGTGGTTACTTATTTCCTGATCAAAAGATAGCTGTATGTTTGTGTCTAGACATTAAAAAGTTCACTAGTAATGCCACCAAGTGTTGAAAGTGTTCCATTTACTCCACTAACAAGATGACAATTCTTATTAGGCATGTCAATATGTTATTTGGGGAAGGATAGCAAAGATTGGTTTTTTACTCTTGAGGGACAAAAGCCAGACAGGTGAGAGACATACTTCTTCTATGTGCCATGTCTCTTCAGAATATGGGCAATCATGGCTCTCCACAACTTCCTAACTTTTATAGCTCTGAATAAGGTTTTGTCTTTTTGTTATCTCTCCTAAACCTTATTTTGCCAATCATTTACTCAAACTTGTTAGGTTATTCACCATTTTCCTCTGCTCCTCTTGCCTTCAATATATTCTGTGAGTGTCAAATTCTCCAAGCCCAGTTTCCTCATTATGTGCCATAGAAAATTCAATTGTCTCTTTCCGATTCTAAATATGTCTTTTCTTTCTTTTTACAACACTAATTTTACAATTGAAATGACTAGATGTGACTGCAAGTTCTATGCTAACAGTTTCCTCTCTTGTACTTCTTGCTTGTGGAACTCTTTTGGCTTCTTGCTTTCCAGTCTACTTTGATTTTCAAAAATTTAAATATAATATCATTTGCCATCTATCTCCTTGAATACTGCTGTTCTTCTAGTGTCCTGTCTCAATGTATTTTTTTCCTCAGACTCTTTCACCCTCAGTAATTCATTGCTTTATCACTTTCCTTGGGATGAAATGATTAAAAAAAATATATTCTAAATACTTAGTGTTAGAACAAGAGAATGGTGGTCAAGACATGTGAGGTCTCATTTCAAATGTTGAGCTGGTGAAGTTTGAAAACTATAATAAAGGAAATCAAATCTTTGAGCATTATTTTTAAAATGCTTGTAAAATCCATAATATAAAGGTGTAAAATTGGTACCAACTTAAAATTCAAATTACCAGCAAAAGTTTAAAGATTGCCATTGTTGGAAACTGTCTCTTCAAACAAAGTCATCCAGTTGCCCTTCATAGTGGATGGGTTCTTGTGGTGGATTAGACCAACATGGAACAGCACACTCCTCCACAAGTAGAGAGTCCAAAATGATTGTTTAGAAAAGTGTTCCTCTTTAACAAATTTAAGTCAAGAAAAATATATTTTGGATCAAAATAAGACACTTTTGCAAAATGTTTTCATTAAAGACAACAGAAAAAAAACGGAAAACCATTTCTATAAAACTGTGTCTCTCCAAACATTTGCTGGTGTCGAAACAGAAGCAAACCTGATTATAATTATTATTGATTTCTAAGTAAATATTTATTTAGATGATATTTTTATTTTTATTATATTTTTTATTTAGATTTTTATTTTATTTTATATTTTTATTAAGATGACATTTTTAAATTTTTATTTAGATTTTTATTTTATTTTATATTTTTAATAAGATGACATTTTAAATTTTTATTTAGATCTTTATTTTATATTTTTATTTATATGATATTTTTATTTTAGTTTTATTTAGATTTTTATTTAAATATTTTTATTTTATTTTAATTTTTATTTAGATATTTTTATTATATTTTTTATTTAGATTTTTTTTTTATTTTATATTTTTATTTAGATGATATTTTCCACAGATTCAATAATTAGAATCATTATGCTTCCAAATTTATTGAAAAAATAAATTTGTTTTTTCTTCGAAATAAGACTCGGATATTCTTAATGGCATAATACTTCCTGATATTTGTTGGCATTGCCACATTCATGGAGCATCTCGTGAGAAATATTTTCAATTTTGGGTAAAACCCATTTTCAGAATACTGTCTAAATACGATCACTCCAATTGCTTAAAGAAAAAAGGAAGCACATAGTTAAAGATTCAGTGACAAAAAGTTGTAACTGGTTTTCTTCTGAAGATGATGTGAATAAACATTGTAATACAGTAAATCCCCATTTACAACAATCCTGACCTAGACGATTCCTGGTTACAACACAATCTCCATTAATCTTCACTATTTAGATTATTTGGACTATTGTCCTCATCATTGTTGTCATATTTATTACAATGTTTCGGCCATTATACGCTCTGGCCTTCTTCACTTGATTCACTTCTTTCCAAAAAAAAATAAAAAATAAAAAAAAAAAAAAAAAAAATCACACACACAAAAAAAGTAGTTTCACAAGTTCATAATTTCCAAAGGCACAATGGTGTATTTAAAAAAATTCCAAGCTCTGTTACCTAGACAAGAAATATAATGGATAAAAAATTTGTATGTTTTTTTTTTAATCAATTCACCCCCAAGCAAGGCGATAATGCCACTAAGACACAAAGGGCAATTGGGAGTGAAAGAGAATGAAAAAAACTTTAGAAGGAACCAGAAACCCAATCCTAAACTGGAAACAAAGGATGAACGTCTACTCCTGTTCAAAAGACTAGAGAGAAGCATAAAGCAAACAATAGAATATATCTACCCCTATTGAGGAAAAAATAAATAAAAATGAGTAGCAAATAAAATTTCAGAGTTCAGGCAACCACTTTTTATCCTTATCATCATCTGTTATAGTCTTATGATATTCAATACATTTTAAAAAATATAGGATGAGCAATCCATGTAGCCATGTGCCAGACTTGCTAAAGTTTAAGACATACCCAACATCTCAAAAAAAAAAAAAAAAAAATTCCTTTCGTGGCCCCAACAAAAGCTAAGGAAGTCTGAAAAGAAAAAAATAGATCTAATTGCATTTTATTTTTCTTGTCAATAAAAACTAGGGAACTCCTCAAATAACGTGATACCTATGGTTTTAAAATGAATTTTAAAAATGAAAAATCTTGAAGATTTTATTTTAGTTTTAATTTCAAGCTAATGGATTAAATTTTACATTTCCTATGAGCAAAATACTTTGCTGCATTTCAAGAACTAATTTAAATTGATGATTAAAATTCTCCAAGGATCCTGCTTTTAACTAATATAAATATGAAGAGGCTGGTATTTTGATTTCTCAAAAATTCATACAATTAAGGGGGGTAACAGATGGTTAAAAAAAAAAAAAAAAATTTTTTCAAAATTGTTTTTAAATAATTTCATTCATTTGTGAATAAGTCCTGAAAATTTCATTAAAATTTGACAATTATTTGATTTTGCAAGAATTTCCAAATCAATGTGTTTTTGAGCATGCAAAAAAAAAAAGAAAATCACTAAATTCCCCTTACTAATATTTGGCCCATGCACCAACACAAGAATTTAGAACATGCCAGAAAGGATTAAAAAAAAAAAAAAAAAAAAAAAAAATTAATAAAATAATCAAAAAAATACTTTGGTTTTTCCTCTAAATAATAAACATTTTGACAATGAAATTTTGTTTTTATCAAGTTTGGGGCCTTTTTCCAACATGGCATGCTATTTTTTAGCAAATTTTTTTTGGGGGTACCTAATAAAAAAACTCAAAATACTGATTACCCATCAAAATAAAATCCCTAAATCTGGAAAGAATAATTAAATAAACATATCAACTCTTCCTGGTACAGTGTAACCCGGATATAAGAGAAACCCGGATATAAGAGACCCGAATATAAGAGACCCGGATATAAGAGACCCGGATATAAGAGAAACCCGGATATAAGAGAGATTTTCTCTGGTCCCAAATTAGAGCCTGTGTTAATGTATATAAAATAGACCAAACCCGGATATAAGAGACTTCTTCTCCAGTCCTGACAACTCTCTTATATCCGGGTTACACTGTACTAAAAATTTGTGTCTGGTGCAGACTAATAAAAAAAGAAAGTACCAAAATACTAGGCCTTTTTTTGTTTTTCTTCAAGGCTTTGACAGCATGAGCCTCTTAAAAAAAAAAAAAAAAAAAAAAAAACTAATAACTTGACTGATCTGCAACCCAACTAAAAGATATATGGCGTAACAGAAATACCTCCCACACAATTAGCTACATGAAGACACTTATCAGTGATGTCTTATGTGGGTAGTATTTCTCAGAGGTATTTCGGTTGCACACTTTACAAGACAGTGTTTGAGAGAAGGGTTGAAATGCTTTGTTTCTCCAAAATTAAACTGCTGTTAAATTTTGACTCCAAACTAACATCCCCCACTCCACCCACAAAAAAAAAAAAAAAAAAATCATTTTACTTTAAAAATTATAAGCAGCAGTCCTTGGTAAAGAATATCAGATAATCTATATGGGGTGGTTATACAATACTCTCAAGAAAATATCTTTAAGAAAAAATTTACAAGTGACTACATTTATATGATGGGCATATAAATATAGATGCATAAAGGAAAGGAAAAACTTATATGGGTCAATTCAAGAAAAGAATATCTAATACAAGTTTTTTTTTAAAAAAATTATAAAAAAAGATTTTTTTCTTAAAAAAACTCTTTTTTGCTACCTTATTTTTCTATTATTTAATTCTCTACAAAGGACTTAGGCTAACACTATTAGTAGGCTAACACTATTAGTAGGCTAACACTATTAGTAGGCTAACACTATTAGTAGGCTAACACTATTAGTAGGCTAACACTATTAGTAGGCTAACACTATTAGTAGGCTAACACTATTAGTAGGCTAACACTATTAGTAGGCTAACACTATTAGTAGGCTAACACTATTCGAAGTAACTGCTTCAATTATTGGGCCAAACTTTAATAATCCTAAATTCTTTTTCAAGAATTATTGAAAGAATAAAATGGGAGAAATTTCTGATGGGTAATTTAATCATTATTTCCATTTTCATCATTCTTCTTCCATCTAGAATTCCTGAGAGAAATTCTATTTCAAAATGCCAATTTTGCTACCTGCTTAGCAAATTTACTTTTCTTTCAAATGAGAAAGTTTTATTTAAGAATTTTTTTTTTTTAATCATTTGATGATAATTTGATTATTTTCTTGGTTTCAAAAACTGAGTGTATTTTTTGGATTCCATACCAAAAATTAGCTGTAAAAATCTTACATGTAGAATTATTGAACATTTGAACAGTAAAAGAATTGTGTGTGAGAAACTCTTGAAAATCATTTTTTTTCCTTTTATTGAGAAAAAAAAAAATAAAATGCTAAGTTTTCTTTGTTTCTGCAATTGGTAAGAATAATATAAACCATTTACGTTATTTACATTGTTCAGACTGTTGTCCTCATCATTATTGCCATATTCACAACATTTCGACCATTGTAAACTCAGGCCTTCTTCAGGTGATATATATTGGAATTTCAAACCAACCCTTTTAGTCCACCTGAAGAATGCCAAAGTTTACAATGGCCAAAACATTGTGAATAGGACAATAAAGATGAGAACAACAGTGCAGAAGATGTAAATAGTTTAAAATAGTAACAAGACCTCATCTCGGAAATATCAACTAATATAAACCAGTTGCAACAAGACAGGTTTTGTTTCTCTTCCAAATAAAAGGGTTTTTCAAATGGTATTAAATATTTTCAAATGGTATTAAATGGTATTATTATATTATTATTATAAATAGTATTAAAATGGTATTAAAAAATTTTCAAATGGTTATTAAAATAAAACTAAAAGAAATGTGTGTTGAGAAATATCCTGAAATTTAACCTCGTTACTTTATGTTGCCGTGGTGACGGCTTAGAGAGAGAAAAACCCAATGCCTAATTGATTGACCTAATTTTCATGTTAAACATGAAATTTTCATGTGTCAGCTTTTCTTCAACCATCAAATTATTAACTGGCAACCAGACTCAGTTGATTTGTCACAAATGTAGAAGCAGGACATAGATATCATCCAAGTGGTTAAATTTAGAAAAAAAAAAATTTCCAACTCGCAACAGTTCAACTTATCAAAGACCCTGCTGCACCCTGATGACGACGACAACGACAGACAGAATCCAGATGCTGACGCAAGAAAGATTAAATAAAAGAATAACAGAGTGAGTCACCATTTTCTTCCTCTCTTTCTCATTAAGGTGGGGCCAGAAGCAACCAGGATGTTGAAGGGCCAATTTTCATTCTTCCCATTTTTTAATTCATTCTCTTCTCTCCATCCTTAATAGATTTCTTTCACCAAATCCAAAATTATTTCTTCTTTCTCTTCTCATAGTCAAACATTTACTCTTGATCTATTTTTTTTTTTTGTCAGTGCCAACCAAAAATATCTCGGGGGGTCTCACAACAAGTCAAGCAAGGCCACTTTCATCTCTCTGCAACCCCCCACATAAATAATATCAAGCAAATGAAAGTGACCAAAACCCACCTACCCCACCCTTTTTCAACAAGTTTTATCTGAAGACATGGGCACAAAGAAATACTGGATGTACTTGGAGGAATTTTCATTGCTAAAATTAAAGTTTTATAATTTCTTCATGTAGGAAGTGTGTGTGTGTGTGTGTGTGTGTAGCCATGTCCCCTACCAAGAAAAACATGATTTAGGATTCAATCCCTATTAAGAGAAAGATGGGGAGCCAGGGGAGGGAGGTATCAAAAGTTTTAGTTTTTAACCTGTTCTTACTAGTGAACCCAAAAATAAAACATTAACCCTAATTGCAAAATATTTTGGTGCCATACAGGGGGGAGGGGGACTGTACTATAGCAGAAGTTCTTTCTGATGATTAAAAAAAAAAAAATTGATTGGCTGTGGCAAAAGCTCAGGACTTCCTCCCTATGCCACTTCATCAATTTCACAACAAAAATACAATCACTACATCTACAGAGAGAGAACGATAAGGTATACAATAAAACAACTATTCCTTGGTAACTAATATCCTATTTTGGAATTAGAATAGGGATTCCAATTGTGGAACAATTTGAATACGTTAGAGGCCAAGAAGTGAGAAAAGCATTCTGTGGCCAAGAACTGGTTCGTATTAAGGCTTAAACAATTTATTTTTCTTTTTTTTGAATTAAATATATTTAACCTTTAGCACTCTGTAGGCGACTACTTTTGCCAAGCAAAATGTTAGTACTGCCAATGCAAGTTGAATTTGAATTTCTTGGTTGTGTAGTCATATCCTTCTATGGCAACACAGAAAACAATCTCAACTGAAATTGAGAGCCAGGCTACTGTAATTTCAAATATATAAAACTATATTTTGAGGGGATTTCATATGCAGTAAAAGAGGAAGTAAGATTTATAAATGATACAGATTGTTGAATGTTAATTTTTTAACTGTTGAGATATGGAATAAAAACAGGTTAAAAAAATCTGAATGAAATTCTTACTGAAATGCAAAAAGATAAAGAAAACACAATTTATAGATCATAAAAATATATAAATATCATATTTGTTTTGCACCCATGTCTTTAGGCATACAAATTTCTATTCTTCAAAACACAAGTTACCTTACTATACATGAATCCATTAGTCATTATCTTTGGATAATTCAGTTCATTACCAAAATTAGCAATTATTTACACTATAAGACTATTGTCCTCATCTTCCATATTCATGATGTTTCAACAGTTGTACACTCTGGCCTTCTTCAGGTGATGTACGTTGGAATTTTGAACTGAACCCTTATTTCATCCATGGGGGTAGATTGTTCTCATTCAACGCCATGCCTCTTCTGAATATCTCAGTTTTCGGCTAATTCCCTTTAGTAACTCAATTCTCTAAGTTTTTGTTCACCTCTGCTGTGGCCAGGGATTGAACTCACAATTCTTTGGGTCAAGTCACTGGATTACTTCAACCAACACCTTTTATCTACTGGGCCGAACAGAGATGAACAAAAACTTGGAGAGTTGAGTTAAAGGGCAATAACTGAAACCGAGATATCCGAAAGAGGTATGGGATGTGGAACTAGAACAATCTACCCCAGTGGACGAAATAAAAGGTTTGATTCAAAATTCCAATCAACTGAAGAAGGCCAGAGCATACAACAGCCAAAACATTGTGAATATGGCAACAAAGATGAAGACAACAATCCCAACAATGTAAAGAGTGTAAATAATTACAATACCTCATCTCAGAAATTAAGACGGATACAAAATTAACAAGCTTGAAAAACTTGCCAGAACTCGTATTTAACCACAAACAAGTTTTTTTTATTGCTTTCACTTCAACATGAAGACAATGCAAAAATTAGAGAGTCAAGCCAGAATCAGACAGAAATATTCAATTTCATGAAACTTGGGGGTGGGGTAATCATACGAATGTTAATTTTTTATTCATGTACAACAAAATCACAAATGAATAAACCACAAGTTGTGAATACAATGTGAAGCAAAACAAACAGCTACAAATCAGAGTAGTGCCTTCCTAACAGTCAGCATCCTTTGGCCCACCTCCCAACCCTAAAAGAACATCTGTCTTCAATACCTATGGTCATAGCCATGATTTGTTGACAATTAAGTCAACTGATGCAAATTAGCACGATGACTGCCATGCAAATTTAGAAGTAATGGCATCCATGTTGACAAACTTATTTCCAAACACCCACTTATTCAAGAGACCAGACAGACTCAAGTAAAAAAACTTTTTTTGTCTTGGTCTGGTTTTCTTTGATGTAAGCCAACATTTCAAACAAGGATTTTTCTTTCTCATCCTCTTCAAATTGAACATGACACACTTCATGATGAACAGGTCTAAACATTCGAATATTTGAGCTGGAGAGAGAAGGAGAGAAAGAGAGAGAGAGAGAGAGAGAGGAAATGAAAAACAAAAAGATTTCCTTGCCAATAAGCATGGACTGGCTTCTGGCCAGAGTTGTCCCACCTTTATACCTGCTCCCTGTCCCCTATCTCGCATGGTGCTAATCTCGTTCCATTAACAACTCCTCCTCCTTCAAATTCCACTATGTGTCTTACTTAATAAGCTGCTGGTCTGCCTACAGATAGATCCATCCTTACTAGACTTGCATTTCCAGTAATCAGCGCAATCTCTCACACGCCTCCTGCTTTCTTCTGGTGTCAAAATCTATTGGTACTTATTAAAAGGCATTCACTTCATTTTCCCTAGCTTACAGAGTCTCCCTGAAATGAGGCCAGTGGCCTGATGATCCATGCCTGTCCTTTTCTAGGTGGATATTAGCAGACTGGGGAACAGACAGACAGACAGACAGACAATAAGACAAAGTCAGCTTTCTCTCAAAGAATTATACAGGCAATCATTCACAAACCAAGGCGACTAAATGTTGTTATAAGACAGTATATTAATTAAGCATCTTCCCAGAGCCCTATAATTATCTTTACATGAATTTATGCATACTAGTTCCCCTCCTATCCATATAAACTACCCATTATCAAACCTCTACCTTGAGTGGCCCTCTGGCCTTGTACAATGTGAACTTTACTATAAAAAAAAAAATATGCATTACACAAAATGCAAGAGTTCTCAATGGAAAATAAAATTTATATAGATCAGAGATTAATTTTTTTGATTCATTTTCTATGGTTTATCAACCATTTCAGGTTATTTAAAGCCAGAAAATATTTTCAGATTGTAAGAAGTCTTTTTTTTCTTTTTTCAAAAAAAAAAAAAAAAAAAAAAAGATAATGCCTTAATGATACAAGTCTTACTAATTAACCCATAGCTGGGAGAGAAGAGGTGGATTCATACCTAATCAGAATTTGATTAACAAGAAATTATGTCGATATAAAATGGCGGGGTGGATCAATTCTATATTACAATTAATATAAACTGATCCTTCACTTTGTGGCCACAGTAGTTTCCATACATTTATATTTCAGAGAATGTAAATAAATGCAAAAGACCTGCTGGAGTAGATAATCAGTATTTGACCAATTTGTTTTTTACAGCTTAACCTTTTGCAGGTTATTTAAAGCCAGAAAGTATTTTTAGAGTGTAAGAATTTGTGGGGGGGAATAATGGTTTAGTGATTCTATTCTTACTAATTAATCCATAGCTGGGGGAGAAGAGGTGGATTTATACCTTTCCCAAAGGATTTTTCACATATTTGATTTTAACAAATGCAATGAGAATTGAAACTTGGTCCTTCAATTAACAATCTCTAGACATTATCCATTACACCACCTGCACATCCAAGTTTACATCATTTAGTAATTTCTATCCAGTCACCCATCTAGATACTGACCAGACTCAGCATACCTTAACTTTGATAATCATACAAGAACTGGTGTTTCAACATGATGTGGACATAAGACAAAAGCACAAAAATACTAAAGTTATCGTCTTTGTTTTTATATTGTTCACAAAATACGTTCTTGCAATGTGTTAGGGGGTGGGTATTGTTACCGACATTCTATAACCAGGAATATAAAGAGTTTCAAGTCTTTCAACATCATCAAAGGTTTCGGAACTTTCAATATCAAAGCGCCTTCCCCCAGTTGGCCTAATCAGAGCTGATCAAACCCCAATCCACTTTTGCACAAATGGATACCATTTCATACATGTTCATTTCCACTTAGGAACCACCAATCAAGCTACTAAAATTTTATGTTTTAGTGACTTTGCCACTGACCAATGGCCTTCAGGCATTGATCATCCTCCGCCCACAATTTTATTCAAATTAAGCTCTCATTGTGATTTGACACTAATTTAACCAGCATAATCTGAGGAAGGTTCTGGTAAATTGTATTTTTTTTTTTTTTTTTTTTTAAAACCATTTCACCCAAAGCAAGGAAATAATGCCACTAAGATGCAAGGGTTACTTAAAGTGAGAGAAAAGTCACTATTAAGGAGGAAGAACAATAAAAGGTTAGGATTCAAAGAGAAAGAAGACAATTGACATTGCATTTATTCTAAACTTTTAAAGATCAAAGTTGACTGGAAAACAAGTAGCTGGAAGAGAGTTGCACAAGTGCAAGAGAAAAAACTGTTAGCATAGAACTTAGCGATTACACCTAGCAATTTCAACTGCAAAATGATGGGATCTTGCTGCCAATGTAGTACTGCATTTAAAGTCTAAGTACCATAGAGGAAAGTTAATCAGAATAATTACCATGTAAATATTTATAGAAAAGTCACAGGGAAGCTATGTTACAGCAGTGGAAAAGTGACTGAAGCCGGAATGCAAAGTCAGGATCAATAACATTACAGATTCTTCTTTGTAGCAGCAGACTAGATGTGACAGTAAAATTCAATGTGGGGAACAAATGGTGGACTTATAAAGGTTCAAGATAGATTCTAGTAAGAAAAATTGTCAGGCACGACTGTGAACCAACTTTCCTAGCAGTAGACCTAGCATTTGATTCAATATTTCCGCTTCATGTCAGCAGAAAGTTAGTCCAAGAAGGCACAAGGAATCACTCTCCTGGAGGTTAGCATCAGCCATACTGACGTTCTCTAAGATGACTAAAAGAGAGCAGTTCAAATTTTATCCTATTTTTGTTCTACACTTATGAACATAGAATTAATAATGGAATCCTTTTCCGTGACATTTTAGTAGATGCTAATTGCCACAATATTACAACAAATATAAAAACACATGACAAATCTCTTCTCTTATAAATATAATGGCTGACTGCTCATATCTGAGTATGCCTGTCTACTCGGGCAGCTAGCCAATCCCCATTAAAGACTCCTGTTCAACACCCACAGAGCCCACCTCTCATTTACAACAACTATGCTGAGCAGACCTTAGTTACAGTTTTTGAGAGAGAGCTCATTATCTAGCATGAACAACAGGCTGAGGAAGGCCAGCACACTCAAACTCTTGGTCACGATGACTTGTGATTTTGTGCTAGCACAACTGTTGATGGCATCCAAACAGTTCCATCTACACAATTTCACTCACAAGTCTGGGTCAACTGGTGATATGGTTTAAAGGCACTTTTCCAAAGGACCCACATGCTGGGATTGCCTCCCCATGCAAATAACAGCAAGTAGTCACCTCTATGACAAATCTACCATGGTGAGATTCAAACCTTGGTTTCTTGGTTGGAAAGTGAACGTTCTAACCACTTGGCCACATACCCATTATATGTTAATTATTGATTGCACAAGAGAGGAGGATTATTAAACACTCTTATAGATAAGGCTATGTAGTAAAAAGCAATTCAAGAACTCATCTATGGGGTCTGGCACCAAACAAGTCAACAGTTCCAGCTTATGATTGGAAATTTAAAAATAATCACAGACCGTAATAGACAGCTTTCAGGAAGAGAATTTCCAAATTACTTTGGAGATGTAAAAGATGTGTTGGGAAAGTTCTGTATATTCCCAGAAGGACTATTTCAAAGAAGATGGTGACCAAATTTAAATAAGATATGAAATACAGGGTGCAGCAACAATATCTTCCACAAGTTGCCTTACCATTACGTGGAAGGTATTTCTGATGCATCCTCTATTATTTCCTCAATAGGAAACCTTTTTTTTTTTCTTTTTTTTTTTTGGCCTCATTGAAGAATTTATAATAGTACATCAAGATAAATCTCTTCAGAATTACATAGGAGGATATGCTGAAAAGTTCTTAGCATAATCCAGAAGCTTTTAGAGAAATTTAAAAAAAAAAAAAAAAAACTGATGCCAAGTTAGATTTTGAAAAGTAGATTGGCCAGAGAACATCACATATTCTGCATGTTAAACCACCCCCAATACATACACTACATTATCAGAAAGTCTTATCATGCAGATTCTGCAAAGAATTCTGGGAATGAACATGTACAGAAATAAGCATAAGTGGCTTCAGAAGAATTTCTACAACAATTTTAGACATGATTCATTTTGAACTTCAAAGAAAACTGTATTGCTAGAGCATAATGGTCGTGCAAACTAACAAAAGAAGGGACAAGCAGAATTCTAATTAAGATGCTGAGCAAGGCAATGGACTTCCAGAAAACAAGATGCCCGGATCATTTGAAAATCAAAAGTAAATCCAACCAACAAGATATGCTTCAGATTTTATTTTGTTTTACTTATTTTATGTCCTTTCTGGATTTAGGAGATCATGCACCCCCCCCCAACATCTTTCCCTTCTTCATTATGTGAATCATCAAAAAGAAAGATAGTAAATCCCTGTTACCTTCTCAACAGTTTTGAATTCAGAGTTGTTCTAGACTGGCTGCCAAACAAGGCCAGTCAGCTTAGTCTACCTTGCTATTTAACTCAAAACTGGAGGGAGAACTAGATTCATGCCTTTTGCAAGGGTATTTTTTGTGCAGAACTGAATACAACAAACTAGGCCAGAATTTGAACTGCATTTGTCAAATTTACTTCCTGCACCAATAACCACTGTACTACCTGCATATATTTGATTCTTCTTTTATGTGCTCTATTCCTTCAGGACATGATCAATCATGGTCCTCCACAACTTCCTATCTTTGTAGCTCTCAGCAATGTCCGCCTTTTTACTATTCCTCCAATTCCCTGTTCTACCCTCCATTTAAACATGTTCATTAGGTAGCTTACACAAAGTTTCCCCTCTGCTTATTGTGAGAATTTCATGTGAGTGTCAAATTCTCCAAGCCCTCTTTCCTAATGATGTGTCCCAAAAATTTTAACTGTCTTTGATTCTAAATACAAGCGTAGTGTCCTTTTTGTTCCCATTTTCCTTAAAACATCCACATTCCACGGCATTCCCACTAACCGTCTTCAGAAGGACATAAACAATTCCTTCATATATTTGATTACAAAAACTAAAAACAGAGGGAACAGTTTTATATTTCAACCAAGTCATGAAATAATATCGCATTTAAGAAGCTCTGTAAAACATCTAGATCAAAAACCAAGTGAATTTAGTATCAAATCTTGTTGCAATATAGTCTCTCAGTATTATTTTCCATTTGTTGCATGTCCTTAAAAATTTAGGATTAAAAGTGCAGGATGCAAAAACATTAAAATAAATAAATATATAAAAATAAAAACAGTTAAAATTAATTAAAATCTAATTTTTTGTGGCAAACATGTATCAGTACAGACACAAAAGTCACATGCAGGCATGTCTACATTATTTACACTGTTTGGACTGTTGTCCTCATCTTTATTGACATTCACGTTTCAGCTGTTGTACGCTCCAGCCTTCTTCAGGGGATTGGAATTTCAAACTGAACCCTTTATTTCATCCACTGGAGTAGACTGTTCTAGTTCCATGTGCCATGCCTCTTCCGGGTGTGTGTTATCTCTCTTTAACTCAACTCTCCAAGTTTTTGTTCACAACTACAGTAGCTAGGTATTGAACTCACAACTGTTTGGGTCAAAGTCACTAGATCCAACCAACACTTTTATCCACTGAAGAAAGCTGGAGCATACAACAGCCAAAACGTTGTGAATATGGCAATAAAAATGAGGAAAACAATCCGAACAATGTAAATAATTACAATACCTCACCACAGAAATATAGACAGATATTGCAGGCAGGTCTGTCAAAAACAATCACATCTGGGTTTCTCTATTAGCAGCAGAACAACTTAGCATGTCCAGATACAAACTTCACTGCAATATTTAAACTATATATATTCTGATTCAGTATGTTGGTTCCAATCCAATAGAGAGTGACTGCAAAAACATCCTTCTCTTCAAATTTATAGATGAACTGTACGGATACATGCCGAGATTTCTTCCGAGCCAATAAGATAGGCCACTTCTCAATCTCATCTGTATATTCATGTTCTTTGTCTTGAAGTCAGAACACTATCCTTTTCATGTGTTAACGTCAATCTTTGTTTGTGAACTTTTATTTACCTCATTCCTGCTGTTTTGCCTACTTTTGTCTTGGATAGATTGTTTGCTTGCTTAATATTATTTTTGCCATTCTTTTCTTTCTTTCTTTCTTATTGTGTATTGCAAACTGCCAATTCTGTTTGTTGAGCATTTCTGCCAATTACATTTAAGCATGGCTAATAACTCTGTACAAAATAAAACCTGGAATAATTACTATTAAAAATTACTATTAAAAAACCTG
The DNA here is from genome assembly GCA_903632075.3 of Acanthosepion pharaonis. Taxonomy (NCBI): domain Eukaryota; kingdom Metazoa; phylum Mollusca; class Cephalopoda; order Sepiida; family Sepiidae; genus Acanthosepion; species Acanthosepion pharaonis. Next base: position 517,879 of record CAHIKZ030003556.1, on the reverse strand, counting down.
GAATAATTACTATTAAAAAATCATCGTTTGCAATTCAAAGGTATGTAAGGTATTTCTTGATTGTAGAATACATAGTGGATGAGGTTTTGCTCTTCACATAGTGGCGAAAGGCCCAGGGTAAAGGAGCTACTCTAGTCAGGCATGAACAAAAACAAAAGTATGGTATCTAAGTCTTTCTATCAGATATTTCATGGTAAGTGGTTTATCTCACCATTTTGGAGTACCTTTGTAAAAAAAAAAAAAATCATTTATTTGCTATAAAATATATCCAGGATATTCCCCATTACTGCAATATTTGACTACGGTAGGCCCACTAGTATTACTCAGAAGCACGAGTCACATTATATACGGGCTATATGAAAAAGTCAGGTTTTATAAAAGAACAAAAATCAGGTGCCGAACTATCCATGAAGTTGACTCATACATAAGTCTATACGTTAAGTGATATTATCTCTTGGCTAACCTCAAGAAGAATGAAGACCATTTATTTACTATAAAATATGTCCAGGATGTTCCCCATTACTGCAATATTTGACTACGGTATGCCCACTAGTATTGCTCAGAAGCTGGGGTTGCATTATACATGAGCTAAATGAAAAATAATCAGTTTTTTCACCAAAACATTCAGGGGTTGCACTATACATGAAGTCACTTTATGCACAACTGTATATGTTAATTATTTTTTTTAAATAAACAATGTCAAGAAATTAAGTTAAATTAAAAAGATTAAAAGAATACAAGAGCAATCATTTTATTTCATAACATTTTATCTATTTTAAAATTACATTTTTTTTTCTTTGTATCGTGCAACCAATGGCATCAATAGAAGCACACCCTCAGCCTTTTTGAAAGTATGTGAATTTCTTCTGCACAATATTGTTATAATAAATTATGTTGGGTTTAAATATTACTAGCAGTAGAGCCCGGCGTTGCCCGGGGATGTAACAGTAAGAGATAGACCAAGTATCGACCATCATAAAGACTGAAAAATAAAATTGACAAAGATTATTGTTTAAGTTTGACGGACATGCATTTCTTAATTAGTTTTTTTTTTTTGTTTTGTTTTTACGAATTGGTCAAACCCCAACACAAACAAAAACATTGTTTTCAATCGTTATGAGTCTATTGATTGAATAGAATTTTATTATAAACAATTGTCTTGTAAATGGAATTTTTAAAGCATTCTGAATGTAAAAATAAAGAAAAAAGTGTGCAAGACAATAAGAAACACTAGCTGCCAAAAAAAAAAAAAAAAAAAAAAAAAAAAAAAGTGATGTTTTGTTGAAATTGGTTGAAAAATGTAGGAAATCCGATCCCATATATAAACACAGACACACAAACAACCTGGGTTTTATAATAAGTAAAACTCAATATGAGTTGTCCCCCTTTCATTCTGGCGACAGAATCATGTTTTCAAATTGATTTTGTGCAAAAACAATTGTGTTTTTCCAATTTTTGGTGCTGTCAGAACCACCGCAAGGTAATTTTATGCAGTCCTGTGAAGTTTTGTTGAAATCAGTTGAAAAATGTAGGAAATCCAATCCAATATATAAACGTACAGACACACACACACACACACAATCTGCATTTTATAATAAGTAAGATTATTATTATTAATATAGTTCAACATGAATTTGTACTTTTGCTGGTGTTATAATAAACAAGCATCACTGGTTAGCCCTACTAGTCTTTATATTCAGATAAAGTCACATTTTGTTGCTTGGTTTTATCATATATATTCATATATCAGATAAATGAACCACCCACCCTGATTTCAATTGGGACATAAGCAAGCAAGTGACATACCAACATACAGCAACTGAACTGATATATTTGAGTAAAATCAGCTTTTGGAATTCTACATTCTTTTTATGTCTGATTTTTGTGTCACTTATATTTTTTTTCAAACAACATCAATATATAAATTTAAAAAGAATGATGATTTATTATTATTGGGGTATTAATTTCAAAAAGGAAAAAGAAAATAGAATACAGTATTTAGTTATTTAGGTACAAAATGTAGTTATCTCCAAAAATTCAATAAAAAAATGAGCAGACATGATGAATTTTTTTTTCATAATGCCTGCCTAAAATATAAAAAAAATATCAAATATGCTCGTGTTATTATTCAGACAATAAAAATGTGGGGGGTTATTTTTTTATACTTTAGAACCTTTGAAATTTTGGCTAAAAATCTTTTTTTGCATCACACAGGACATTAAATTTGTACAAGAAATTTGAGTATTTGTATACAGCGAAAAACGCAGATTCAAAAATTTTTGCAAGAATCAGATAACTTTGTATCACTTAATGTTTTTATTTCCTATAAAAAGTCCTCGGAGAATTTAAATCATCAAATTTTCAGAGCCAAACAGGACTCCTATTTTCAGAAAATCTCTGAATTGTAAAATAAAAAATAACACATTATGGTCAATATTGTCTTAAAAAAAAAAAAAAAAAAAAAAAATCTTTTTCAATGAACAATGAATTTTTACAAGAATTTTTTTTTTAAATTTCAATTAAAATAATTTATAAACTTTTAAATCTTTTTAAAATTCTGCAGCAATTAAATATTATTAAATGAAGACAAGATTCAGGCCGGTAGTATAAATATTGTCTAAAGACGTAAGCAACTAAAGTACAGATATTTAAGTAAACATCACAAAGAGAAACATTTAAATTGGACAAAGAAGTACATCAAAATTGATTTCTCAACAGTAATTGTTAGTGACAAATGTAAAATTGATGGCTGGTGGAGAGTTGGGACCTTCATAGAAATAGTCAACCAACATGACCGAGATGACAAATTAGTTAATGTTTAGGGCTAGTATTGGTAGCAGTAAAATTATAGGTCCCTTCAAAGCTGATGATAATGTGAAGATAAGTATTTCAAGTTCTTCAACAAGTGCTTCATTGTACAGATCATAAAGAAGCTCTAATCTAGACAATTTTCCCTGGAATTCTCCAAAGGTGACTAGTCCACAGCTTGGATGGAGAGGGTTAGCTTATGTCAAAATTAAACTTATTACAAATGCAAAACTATAGATTCAATGATATTTTTAACACACTTGAAAATATTAGATGAAAACTGTTCATCTTGCCTGGTTATCAAAATAGTCATAGGGAAGTGGTTTCATCAAGCATCATGACTGGCTAGTAATGAGATATTTTCTATCAAGATAGATTCTAATGGGACAGAGCACAGAAATAAATGGTTTCATGCCTTTTCCAGTGAACAAAGCCTCAACTGAAATATCAGGTTTGGTTTACCAACTATCTTTACACCCAATAACCCTAAAGCTATGGTCCACCCCACCAATACCACATTCTTACGTCATTTGATACAAGATAGTAATCAAAATCAAAAGGTCCTTGCCAAGAAAACAAAAATATAAAAACCTTTTTGCTGCAGATTCAAGTGGGCATAAATGTCAGAAGTTATAAAACCAAGTTTCTATTTGCCTTCATATGGATAGACTGACCAAACATTGAGTAGGGTATAATGCATTTCAATTTGTTCAAAGAAGTGTGCATTTCATTTTGGCTAGAAACAGGAAAAGACTTATTGACAAGAATAGGTCCGGCTACTTGTGGCTCTTCTCTTGGCTAAAATATTTGAGACAGGAAACTGGTTACTAAAGAGAGCCAACCAGTGGAATAATGCCATTTCATAGACAATGGTCAGAGTCAGCTGGAAGAAAACAAATCACTGAACTTATCTGGAAGAAACAAAAGTTAAAACATTACTGATTTCAATGCTCATAATTCAGATTTTCAAAATCACCCACATAAATTCTGTCGTTTGGTCATTTGATCAGAAGTGGGTCAAGTTGGCTATTTTTCAGCATCCACTTTATACATTACCCAGAGTAAGTATCAGCCAACTCCTTTTCCTCTTCTATGCTATGGATTTATTTCTATGTATAAAAAATTTGTTACAATTAAAGCAGTTTGATGGGTTTAAATGTTTTAGTAGCTATTTCATATACAGGATGTCATAATTTATATTTCTGAGATTTTCAACACATATTTTTTTAAAAGTGTCTATATTGCTTACTTCCCTTTACTATCAAGCTGTGATCTAAATGTTCAGGTGATTTCAGGGCAGAAAATGGCTATATTTAAATAATTTAATAATAGATGCCATCTACAAAACAAATGTCACAGAAGAAAAGGAAAAAACTAAGAAAACCGTTATTTTTAAATCTGAATATGCAAATTAAATTAGTTATCTTCATTAAGCAAGAATTATGCAAATCTTGCAAAAAAAACAACTGCATAGGCTAAGAGAGTCAAGAAAAAAAATATCAACACTTTCATGGGTCGATGCATCTCAAAAAGTGTCCCAGGTTTGTTGGGAGATTCTATCACCATCAAGGCTATAGAACCCTGTTTGTCCTGCTATTTAACCCATACTTGGATAGAGAAGAGATTCATATCTTTCTCAAGGATATGTGTTCATAAATCATTCTGAACCACAATTGATTATACACACACTTTATAAAAAAAAAAAAAAAAAAAAAAAAAAAGAAAAAAAAAAAAAAAAAAAAAAAAAGAGGGTGGGAGAAGAAGAGACTTGGCTCACAAAACACTGCTAACTTTGAGAAATCTTTTATTTGAATGATTTAAGCAGAATTCAAATAAGTCTTTGTTTTATGTTTTATTTCATTCTAATTAGATAAAAATTACTACATTTCTGTCATCTCAACACCAAAACCAATTCCCACTTGGATTCCAACCTTACAGTTTGTGAAAGAGCCTGGATATTTGATACCACAATTGAGTTGTTTTCTTTTTGAGTTTTTCATGACAATTTAAAAATTTTACACAAGTGATACTAACAGATTCCTTCTTTGTATCCGTTGGGCTTCTTTCAAGCCTGTATAGATACAATCGGATCATATCCTCTCCACTACCAGTCTACTATTTTATCCCAATACTTAACCTATTGACATAGAAGCTTTTTAATTATCCGAATGGATGTCATTCAGCCTTTACTCAAAGGCCATTCTTTTTAGCTTTTGAAAAAATACTACTTGTAGATCAGTGTTTCCTAACCTTTTCTTCCTTGTGGCCCATTTTTGGTGGCAAAAGAATTTCAGGCCTACATAAGCACAAAGAGAAATTCCATGTAATAAGAAATACATTTACATAGAATTTCAAAGCCCACCTGATTTCCTTTAAAAATTTTTTAGGTACATTTGTGGGCCTACGTGCCCATGTTGAAAATCACTGTATGGAAAGGACATCACATGCACACAAAACACCCCCAGCCAAAACCCCAAAACGCACTCCCTCCCCACACCCCAAACCCCATACACACACATAAAACAATAGTGAGAGTGCATCTTAGTCAGGTGTCAAGTAGGTTGTTTTTCTTTAAGTTTGAAAGATGAGACAGCCAAGGCAACTTTGGAGAGACATCGGAGCGAAGTGGGTTAGCCAACTTGAAAGTACTCCTTAAAGAGCCTCACTTGCAAGGTTATATGCTGCTCTCATGAAAAGCTGCCACTGTAACATTCACAGTTGGCTGTGATAACGACATTTTGATTTATAAATTGGACTTTGTTGGCAGGCTGTTTGCTAAATCAATTTCAGTAGCCCACCTAAACACATTGCTTTTTCAATACATTTTTTTAATCATTTCACCCCAAGCAAGGCAACAAAGCAACTAAGACAATGGGTTACTGAGGGTGAAAGACTATAAGAAAAACATTAAAGAGTGAGGACAAAAAAGAAATTAAGAATGCAATAGATAATGGTTGACATTACATTTAAATTTTTAAAGATCAAAGTTGACTGGAAAGTAAGAAGCTAGAAGAGAGTTCCACAAGTGAGAAGTGCGAGAGAGGAAACTTAGCAGAGAAGTTACAGTTACATCAAGCCATTCCAATTATAAAATGAGATCTTGCTGCCAAACCTAAAGCAATTTATTTGAAGAAATTGTTGAAAATAAAAGTTATTACTTTTTCCTTCTCTTACTTTTAGTCAGATCATTCTATCAGTAAGACTTACAGAAACCATTTTATACAAAACAGGAGAATGAAGTTAAGGTCAGGCAAATTCTTCAAAATGATTGGTGTATGTAAGGTCCTTATGCGTGTTACCTCACCATGTAACCCAGTACTATCTGCTACGTTGTTGGGTCATCAGTAACTAAACCAGTTCCCCCACCCAGCTTTTCTGGTAAGGTGGGTGGCTAGACACCAAGCAGGATAAAAAATAAAATCTCTAAGAGGGGGTGAATGAACCTTCTGTTGTGGTCAACAGCCATCTAGCTCAATAGTGTATACCAGGGTCCATAACTACATCTGTAACCAGTGGGGGTGGTCTCACAGAATCAATGGGTGGAGGATCTCCTACACTAAAGTCAACGGCCATGTATCTGTGACCAAAGCAAGTCTTCAAGTTGAAGGACATCCACCAGGTCTAATTACCCTACGTATGAATGATATCTCTCAAGTTTTCAACCCAGTTTTGTGGAGGGTACTGGTCCAGTCCTCCGCTGCTCACCACACAACCAGTCATGGGGCTGTGGATGTATGTGGTTCAAAATTTTCACTGCACTTTTTTCATTTTGCTACAATTATAGATATAAAAAAAAAACCTTGCATCTTAGTGGCACTATTGCCTTCCTTGGGGGTGAAAAAATTACAAAATTACGTGTGTGTGTGTGTGTGTGTGTGTTTCAAGAAGGAAAAAAACTTAACACATCATCGAAGAATTCAGCAATAAATTTATTTCAACAGATAAGTTTATAATATCTGCCTCATCAGACCAAAATTACAAAATGGTTTAAATTTATCCAGACAAATTATTAAAAACTATTTTAAAATTAAATCACAAGAGAAAAGGAAGTAATGTCTAATTTACTTGATTTTTTTTTTTTTTTAAAGTTAGGATGTATTTTGCTTTTGAAACCAAATTAATCATTCACTTGCCAGTAATTTACAATCGCATCATTATGTGTTGAAACAACTGCAATTGTGTAGCAATTCTTACATTATATACACACATACAGACTTTATTTTAGGATATTATACCAAAATAATGTCCAAAACTGCTACAGAATTGCAGTAATGTTTTGATGCAAATCAACGCATCTTGTCAGGCATTAATAAATAACTGGTAAGTAGGCAATTTGAGATTTAAAAGCAAGTACAACCCCTTTTCATGAGAAAAGGAGGAAAAACAAAAAAAGAGAGGAGATGGTTGCAGGGTTTGTTTTTACCCAGATCAACCAATCAAAATGACCTATGAAGGTAAGAGGAAAAGCTAAAGTTAAGAAGCAGCCATTCGTAAATGGTCATGACCAGCAGATTTAGAATCATAGACAGCAACCAGACACTGCATATGAGCGGATGTAAGTGGCTACAATAATATACACCAGACAATGTCTTTTCCTTGGGAGGACGAAAGGTAATTTAACAAAAGACTCGACAAGCTACAATGCCCTGTGAGTTAAAAACTTTTTATAGTTGGTAAAAAAACAGGTTCTTTAAGGAAGCAATGAATTATTTCGACATGTAGAACTATGTAAAATAAAATGCAACTGTTGACTAAAGGTTCTTAGGGTGTTAAGGACAATTACCAATCAATGCAAAATGTCAAAATATCAGCCAAATGCCAATACATCTGTACCAAATGTTACCAACACTACTAGATTGATTTTACTGACAGAAAGATAAGACATTTATGTTGCAACATATTCAACTTAAACCTAAGAAAAAGGAATTGTCAAATTTAGAGTTTAGCAGAATTGTAGGGTAAGAGGTAGAGTATGTTTACAATTTACTGTTAATTCAAATTTTTGATTTAATAAAGCATCCTTATTCAAGAACATGATAATCTGCATTTTTTCCTGTAAACACAGAAAACAAGGTTCATATAAAGATCTACATGTCCTTGCCAGTTTTAAAATTATCCATTTCACTTTAAAAGTTTTATTTTCCTCTTTCAACCTCCAAAAATATTTTAAAAGTGTGCTTGATGGCATAGCAGTACTTCCTCCTTTGCCTCTTGTCCCCAAGAGCGAACCTGCAGGTATTTTCAAAGGAGACAGCATGGTTGGTGGTGAGAGACCAGGCGTCACAGTTCTCAGCTAGGGCTGACAATTGGCAATGGTTAATATGACAGGCCACAAAGGATTTTTTTCAGGCAATACTCATCTCAAGACAGACTGGTAAAGTAATTGTCTTCTTTAAATTGACTTCAAGCCCAAAAAGCCTGGCAGACTCTGTGAAGCAGGAAGTGGTCCACTGCAAAGCCCCTTCTATGTGGGTAACAAGGGCAGCATTGTCAGCAAAGCAGAGGTCTCAAGTAAGTTGCTCCAGACTCTTTGTCTGGGCTTTTAATTGTCGTAGATTAAACAGGCCACCATCAAGACCGTATCTGAAGTAGACACTGTCCTCATCAAGAACTTTTATGGCTTGCTTGAGCATCATGCTTAAGATAGTGAAGAGAGAGACGGTGCTAGATTGCAAACCTGCTTTACACTATTAGTGATCAAAAAGAAATCTGAGAGATCGCCATCATGTCTAACTTGGCCACAATGACCCTTGTGCAGTTGTACAATCATGTTCAGGAACTTTGGAGGACAGTAGAGTCACCCCATGATCTGCCACATTCCTCTTCTGCTCACAGTGTCAAATGCTTTTGGCAGATCAATGAACGCCACATACAGCCCTTTGTTCCTGACACTCCTGAAGCTGCTGGAGAACAAACACCATGTCTGTTGTGCTCCTGTTGGTTCTGAAGTCACACTGACTCTCTGGAAGGTGCTGTTCCACAATGGCAGGTACCAGCCTATTCAGCAGAACTCTTGCAATGATCCTTCCTGCAATGGAGAGCAGAGTAATCCCAAAGAAGTCAGAATTTTCCCCCCCTTTGTTCTTGTACAGAGCAATGATGACTGCATCACGGAGATCTTGTGGTACTTTTCCCTGCTCCCAACAACAGGAGCACGTGGAGTTTCATATGTAACATTGGACTTCCAGATTTCAGGTGGGATTCCATCAACTCCTACTGCCTTGCCACAATTCAGCTGCTTTATGACTTTAATAGTCTCTTCAATGGTGGGCAACTCATCAAGTTACATTTTACTGGTTGTTGGGATATGCAGAGAATTGCTGGTTCCTGGAGTGAGCAATTAGCACTGAAGAGGGCCTGGATTTAGAATGGACGCCTTGTTTGTAAGGAGCATCTGTCTGCACATAGGACTCTGGACCTGATACATAGAACCATATACTACCTTTAAAGCTTCATAGAAGCTCCTGATGTCTCCAGTATCTGCATACAGCTGAATTTCTTTCAGCAAGATTGGTTCACCACTTATTCTTAATCTCTCGAGGCTTGTGCTGAAGATCAAGGCACAGATTTCTTTACAGGACAAGCTGGCTGAACTAAATGAGCTTGATAAGTTGATCTCTTCCTCACCAGCAGTTCTTGGATTTCCACGTTACTACTGTCAAACCAGTCTTTGTTCTTCCTTGAGGAGAACCCAAGGACTTCTACAGATGTCTGCAGAATGCCAGTTTAGAGTTCTTCCCAAAGTGTTTCAAGAGAAGAACCTGCGGCGATGCTCACATCTTCAAGCCTTGACTCAAGTGTTGCTTGGAAGTTAGCTTTCACTTCATCCGATTTAAAACTGTCAAAGTTGAATTTTTTTTTTTTCTTTTACAGAGGGCCTCTCCTTTTCTTGGCTTGTGTATATAGTGAAGCTTGAGCTTGCAGCGAACAAGGTGATGCCCCATATGATATTCTGCACTGGGCATCACTCTTGTGAGCATGATGTCTTAAGTCACACTGGCACACTATGACGGTCAATAAGGTGCCAATGTTTAGACCAAGAATGCATCCAGGTTTTCAATCAGTTTCTCTGTTGGAAGATGGTATTTGTGATGACGAGCTAATGCTCTGTGCAGAACTCTAGTAGCAAGTGCCTGTTGTCATTACAGTTACCAACACTATGTCTCCCAAGCACTCCCTTCCAGGCTGCAAAATCTTGGCCTACGCTGGCATTAAAATCGCCAAAAATTAGAACCTTATCATCTGCTGGGGGGTCTTGTAGTAGACTGCACAGATCTGAGTAAAATTTATATTTTTCCACAGGATCTACTTGTAAAATTGGGGAGTACACAATACTTAGTGTGACATATTGAAGATTACTCGGTGGGAGGGGCATAGAGATGATGCAGTCAGAATAAACTGTTGGCAGGTTTTCAAGCTTGGAGGCAATGGAATCCCTGATCATGAAACCTATACCCAAAAGATGACTTTCCGCTACTGAATTGCCTGGCCAGTAGAGGGTATATCCCGTGCCATGCTCTTGTAGGCTACCTTCCTCTTGGAAACTAACTTCACTGAGAGCAGTGATGTCA
>CAHIKZ030003556.1:492500-502500 GCA_903632075.3 Acanthosepion pharaonis | reverse complement strand
ATTATAGATGTTATTGTTAACCTACATTTAACACTTCTATGTGCAGTGGCCATTCAGGACATAAGCGATTATTGCTCTCCACAATTTCCTGTCTTTTGTAGCTCTTAATATTTTTGGTACCTTTTAAAATTCTGTGAAAAAAAAAGAAAAAAAGAAAAAAAAAGTCATGTTTGGCCATTGAAATACCGTACTGATTTTTCAGCACCTCCTCATGACTATGGTATCAAAAGTTAAACACTTTAATAATAATAATAATAATTTAAATAAATCTCTTGAGTATTTATTGAGTGCAAGGTTTCTCTTCAACTCTGCCTTGCTGGGAAAGAACAACAATTCAAAAATATTTAAGGGTCGTCATAACTACCTATGACTTAAAATTTTGCTGGGATTGTACAATAAAGCACTGATCAGAATTAAAAATGTTTTTATATTCAGGATATGGAATGGTTAATCTATCGTAATAGAAAAAGAAATTTTGACAGAAGTCATAGTTGTACTACAGATTATACACCTTCACTGAAACTTTGTCTTCTTAACTATTTTCTGGAAAAGTTTAACTGGAGTTGCTATAAACAAACAGCACACAATATATATTTTTGTGTAATTAGGTAGCAAATTCTCTTTCAGGCATGTCTGATTGAATAAATTAAAAACATTATAATTGCTTATTTTTATCATAATCCTTTCATATTCACAAATATTTTCCCATATATTACAATTAAATAAAGCAAGAAATGCACTGTAACAGTGAAAATCAATTCTATTCCCCCAAGTACTTGCCATCTTTCTGAAATCATTATCAGGCGTGCAACTGGTAAAGCAAAAACTATATGTAGCTATCCATTATAGCTATATATATATTATATATGATTAATAGAAATAAGATTTGTCATTTAGCTGATTGATGTTATATTCAGCACCTTAACTGCAGAATTTCTCATTTTTGTTAAGTTAAAAATTAATTTATGCAATGGTTATTAGTGTGAGGTTGATTTGGTGTGTGATGAATGGCATGGTTACTTTTCTTATCTCTTCTTTCCTTTTTGTGTGCATATTATATATATATATATATATACACACACAATATTGATGTAACCAAAAGACAACCTACAACCTTAGACAAGAAAAAAATCCTGAATGAGTAAAGAATAAAAAAAATAAAAAAAAAGACTGAAACAAACTCCTACCTGCCTACACAGTAGTATATTAAAATGCTCAAAACCTAGATGATTTAGACAGGTCAAAAACCACTGCCCAGCATCAACACTCAACGAAGGACAGCTCTAGTCACTACTCGAGTTTCACTCTATCCCAATCTTCAGGCGACTAGAAAAATCTAGAATCATCAGGTACCAATTGAAAACTTCACTGACAACTGCATCTTGTATGAAACTTCGAGTTGTGTTACAGTTACCAGTGAGGAGAAAAATTGTAACCTAAATGTTAAATCTGATATTATATGTCAAGCACCATTTTATTAGCACCAACACACAATGTGTGTGTGTGTGTTTTTTTTTATTGGTATACTTATATATATATATATATATATATATAAAAATGATAAAAATATAGTTTTAAGGTATGTTATAGTTATGGGTTAAAGTGAGACAATAGTGACCTTAATAAATCTTATTTATAAAAGCAATTAAAAGCTTTTCTAAGGAAATAATGTCAGTTTTATTGCATTTTTTTTTATTTTACGATTCAGAGTAGATTTTGGGAAAATGTGTAACTGTTTGAAAAAAGAAAAAAAAATACAATGATTTACATTCTCCAAGGAGACCTGCTTTTTTTTTTTTAACTAATAAGACAAATTTTGCAATTAAATTTTAATTTCTCGAAAATTTCCTGAAATTAACTAAGTGTGTGTGTGGGGTGGGGTGGTATAACACACACACATATATATATATATATATATATATATATTGTACACACACAAAGATTTACAAAGAAAAATTTCGCTCATTTGTGATGAAGTCCTGAAAGTTTCATTAAAATCCAATAATTATTTTATTTTTGCAAGAATTTCCAAATCAATGTTTTTCACAAAAAAAAAAAAAAAAAAAACACTAATCATAAATATTACATTTACTGACGAAAAAAAAATAGATAAAAAGATTTTTAACCAAAATTTCCAACGTGCTAAAAAGGATGAAAAACTTGAATAAAATAAAAAGTACTCAATAGTTTTTCGTCTTAACAAAAATTTTGACAATAAAACTATTTTATTAACCTTGGGGCTTTTTTCATCATATTGTGCCGTTTTTTTTGTTTGTTTGTTTTTTGGGGGTTTTTTTCCAGCAAAAAAGTGGAGGTATCTGTTCACTTATTCAGAAGATTAGTGTATCACGTGTTCAGAAAGTGTATTTTAAAAAAAAAAAAAAAAGAGAGAGAGAGAGAAAATAAATTATATTTATAAACAATATACAATTATGCTCCCTGCTAAAAGCTGACCCTTTATATTTGGGGAGGGGAAAGCCTTAAAATTGTCCTTTACTGAGTAAAAGTATAACCAACTCGGAAAAACAATAAATTGAATGATTATATTGAATTGTAACATTGTATTTTTATGAGAGCACCCACTTCATTCCAAATATGGCACAAGGACTTTTTACGTGCATGTACACGTATATCGGAACTAGAAGATGAAAATAGTCCATTCTCTCTACACTTGCTTCTTTTTTTTTTTTATAGTTGGCACCTGAAGCACTAAGTAATGACTCTTCTTGTGAGAAGGATCATTACTTGCAGAATGCATGGTATCCATGAGAAATGATATTTATAAAAATAAAATAATGTAAACCCACAAAAATACATGTTTATTATTGAATTAATATCCCTAACCCTTAACTGGCACGATCAATAAATTTAAGTTTTTTTTTTTTTTTTCCGTTTTGTTTTACCAATCCACTTTAAAATATTGAATTTTCCATCGCTTAGAATCACGTGTTTTAAGAATCTGGGACATTTTTAAGGATGATCTCAGTCAAATATTTTAAGTGGATTATTTTTGTTAGTAAATGGAAGATTTTTATAATTTGTTCCACGTCACTTTCATCAAGCATCAAGTTGAAGAAAAAAAAAAAAAAAAAGCTACAAGTGTGGGATACTCAGTTAGAATCGAACTCACTAACAAGTCAAAGAGACAAGGTTATTATTACATTCATTAACTATTACCCAACAAAAGAAAAGAACAGCAGATTTTTTTTTCTTTTAGTGAAAGCCCCCCCCTGCATTCATACACTTTAAAAAAAATATGGAATAAAGTTAATTGCAACAAAATAAGACACTTTTTAAAATAAATCTTTCTTAGAAAAGGACCTTGGATCTAACCAACGCCTTGAGAGTATAAGTGGCAGAGTTCAATAACAAGCTACACAGCAGTGTTGAACCAAAAAACTTGGCGAGTTGAGATAAAGGGAAATAACAGAGACATCCAGAAGAGGCATGGCACGTGGAACTAGAACAATCTACCCCGTGGACAAAATAAAGGGTTTGGTTCGAAATTCCAATCACCTGAAGAAAGCCGGGGCGTACGACGCCCGAAACGTTGTAAATATGGCGATGAGGATCACAGTCCGAATAATGTAAATACTCAGGATTATTATGCCGTATTTTACAAGTACATGAATTGGCATGGTGCATTAAGGAAAAACGAAAGCCTCAAATGTGCAGAGGCCCAGAGAGAGAGAGAGAGAGAGAGAGAGATGCAAACCCAACATAAAAACAATGTTAGTGTTACTGTTAAGTTCAGTAACACCTACAGCCCGAATGTCCGGGGGTGCACATAATTAACTTAAATTAAGAATGAGTTGATAGTTATTTTCTAAGCGTAGCTTAAATGCGGCACAAGGTCGAATGTATGGAGGACGCCTAGTGAGGATGGAAATGAGTTGATGTGTGTGTGTGTGTGTGTGTGTGTGTGTGTGTGTGTGTGCGCGCGTAATAATCTCTGTTTCTGTGAAGTAAGCATAAAAATCTATGCGGATGTGCTGGCAAGAAAAAGTGAAAAAATTTCGGAACGGTGTTTAAAAAAAAAAATAACTGCAACTAGTTTTTGCGATGAACCAAGGCAAATGTAAGGCACAAGGCTAAATGAAAATGCTTCATCACCCCTGCCCAGGACACTGCGTAATCAAATGCTACAATCGAATATAGGTGGGGTGGGGTGACAAATTGTTGCTATAGCGAAAAAAAGGTAGGGAGGGGGGACAGAGTTGTCGAATCGACCTCGGCATATGTGAGTGCTGGGAAGAAGTGTTAAAATATGCGTGTCAGAAGGAATGGGAGGCAGAGTGCCGGATCTTCTACCTCACAGCCGCTGGTGGCTTGTAAGTAGGTCAAGTCAAAGTCCCAGCCACAGAGTTTCTCTACCCCGACGCCGCTACTCATGCTCAGATCCATTTACACACAACCCCCAATCCGGCACCCGTCAGCATCAACTAGTTGACTTCATAGATTTGTAACCGGCAGAAGGCGGGAAGGCGACATCTTGTTCTTAATTTTCAAATTTGTCAGAGAAAAAGTTTCTGTAGCATAAATATGATTTTTTAAAAATAAGCAAAAGAAAAAAAAGAGACAAACAAACAAGTAAGGTCAGACGGTGCTGTCATGGAATTTATTTAAAAAAAAAAAAAAAAAAAAAAAGGTTTTTTCTGATCATCTCAAATTTATTTATTACTGTGTGTAGGCCAACTTAATGCTAATTTTATCTTGTCTGATATTTTAAATTTGATAAAAATATTTTTTTTAAAGTTTATGTAACAGTAACACGGAGATGTCTACGTCTTTTTCTTGCGTTAATGATATCTTATTTTCCGATGGAATGCCACTACTGACAACTGTCTACTCAGGCCAGTCATTGGGGGTGGGAGTCTAAGTCGAGGAGCCGTAAGAATTTGCACACTAAAATTAGTTCACATCATTTTTACGGCAGGATCAAGTGATTTTCTTGGAGTGGGCAGGCCCCCTAAAATTTAAAAAAAAAAAAAAAAAAAAAAAAAAATACCCTATACTTTAATTTTGTTAAGTTTTTTGTCAAGATTTTTAAAAAGGCAAAGACGACCAAAGAATTTTTTATTAAATTATATTTTTTTTTTTTTAATCGTTTTTTAGAATCTTCGAAGTTTTGGTTAAAAATTATTTTTTCTTGCGTCAACAGGTGACCATAAATTAATTATGTAAATTTTATCATCTTTTATGCAGTGACAGACACATTGTTTTGGAAATTTTTGCAAAAAAATCAAATACAGTGTAACCCGGATATAAGAGAGTTGTCGGGACCGGAGAAGAAGTCTCTTATATCCGGGTTTCTCTTATATCCGGGTTACACTGTAATTGTCGGATTTTAGTGAAAACTTTTACAGAAATTAATGAAATTATTTTAGAAAACCTTGGTAAAGTAAAAAAAACTATACAGAGTAATTAAAAAAAGTAACTTGCTATGATAGACTCTCCCGTCTAACTATAATTTTTGTAAGACCGGAGAGTCCATCATACATAAAATAAGGGGTTACATTTCAAACACCCTCTATTGTATGTGTGTGTGTGTGTATATATATATATATATATATATAAAGAACATTAAGATATATATAATCCGCCGGTGTTCTTATTGATATTTTTTTATTTTTTAAAAACAGTGCTCAATGTAAATTTACAGAGCATGAATATTATAAATTAACTGATTTAAAATATTGTTTCTTTGATGCACAATAATAACCAGGTTTCAAAAGCTAAAAAAAAAAAATAATAAAAAAATAAAAAATAAAAAAAAAAAGCTAACAAGCTAAAACCTTCAGTTTTTGAAACATGGTTATTACTGTGTAGTGAAGAAACCATATTTTAAATCAGTCAATTTACATACATACATTTATTTTATGAAATTTTGAAAAATTAATTTTTCGAAAGATTAATATTTATAACAGTTATAAGAACAAGTCCTTAGAGAATTTAAATGAAATTTGTTTTTTCAAACAAGAAACCAGTTACAGAAAATCTGGTTTGAATTAAAAATTTCAATGAAACTAAGACATTTTTTTTTAATTAGAAAAACTATTAATTGCTTTTATGAATAAGATAAACACAATTATCTTAAGAATTTTTTTTATTAATTTTTACAAGAATTGTTTTAATCTTTTATTCATTTTTTAATTATAATTCATAGATTTTTAAATCTTTTAAATTCTGTATTAATTCTTAGTGATATTGTTAATTAAAACTTATATTTACTAATTATGAATGGTAAAGCCACAATTCATTAAGCCCCATCATTTTAAAAAGAATTTTGAAATTGTGTGTGTGTGTAAACATGCCAATTTTTGTAAATACACATGTTTATAGACAGCATTATTAGAAAATAAGAATAGTAACTGTAGTAAAGTTAAAATTCATTAGTAATTTTCTAACATTTGTTCAAAAAGCATCTTTCTAAGTTAAAAAGCCAAAATACTTAAAATTCAATAAAATATTAGATTACTTAGAATATTTTCCTAAATTTTTTAAGATTTATGCTGCCCCACTTTGATTTCCTACTTTTCACATTTACTTAAAAGAAAAAAAGTTATGAAAATAGTGTTCACATTGTATTCAAGTAATTTTTACAGTTATGTGCCCTTTACGTAAAAATGCCAAACATTAAGTTATTGATAAAGGTGTCAACACCTTATTAAAATACCCACCTCCATGTTAAAAAAAAAAAAAAAAAAAAAAATGCTTTTTCTGCAATATTTTTTTAACTAAAAGTATTATTTGTTTTAATTTAGATTAATTAACTTTAAATCAGCTAATTTTTCTCAAATAACATTTTCAGAAAAGTATATTTGTGAAAGATTTTTTAATGAAGAGAATTAGGCTGACAGATTAGTCAATATTGATGATTTTAGTAATTTCCAAAATAAAAATAGATCCTTCCAATCAATTTAAATTCAGCTTGAAATACAGCAAAGTATTTTGCTTATAAAACTTAAATTGCAGTTGATTATAGTGAACGAAAATCATAGCAAAGTGAAATAAACCAAATCTTTAATACTGATTTTATCATTTTTGTTGTTAATTAAAAACTGATTATTGTCTTTATTTCCAGCACCAACAGGTGATCAATATGAACAGGTAATTCTATTTTTAGCCAAAAAGGATGAAACTAAATTCCATTTGTTCTTGCTAAGTTCCCAATGTAGATAAAAAAAGAAAAGTGGAAAGCAGGAAAACAATGTGTGAGGAAGTGTTTTAAAATTTGATAGATAAAAGATACTGTAGTCAATGAAGTATCATGAATAATGTGAAGCTCCCTTGTAGAATTAGAGATTCACATTGAAATTAATTCATATTGTTGAAGGGAAAATGTCAAGCCATTCAATAAGACTTTCTATCACTTGAGCCCCAGTAATGACCCCCTATTCCTAGTGATCTGCCTCTGTAGACTAAAAGAGTTAAATTCAAAATTCCCTGACGTTTACCCAGAACAACTGACCAACCTACTTAGCCCAAGACACGATTCACATTAATGAATACCTACCGAGACATGTAGAGGGAGTTGGTCAGGTGCTTAGCAACCCTATGGCCATGCCCAATCATGGCACTGATGAGGAGGATGAAATAATGATAACTCCTAATCCCAGAAATGCAGACAAAAAGAAAGCCTCATTATTGTTTTAAAGAAAATGTATGAAATGTGGATGCAAATGTAACAATTATAATAGAAAAGAGAAATTTTAAACCTTTACAAAAAGATTATAACACACACACAATTTGGCAGAAATAGTTAAGATTTCTAGGTTATAAATAATCTTTTTCCCCAATAAGAGGAAGCAGAAAAATCTTTAAAAAGAAAAAGAGAATTGTATAACAACTGCGCACCTATTTTGAGTAATACACCTTCAGAAGAGACAATTAGGACTGCCAATCATACTTGGCCAATCCTTTTTATTTTTAACTGTCAAAAACAAACAAGATGAAGGTTCATTCCATAAAATCATTTCAAAAGCATTCTTGAAACCAACAAAAAGAAATGAGAAATCAGTTTAAAGCATTTTTACATTGCTTTTGTCTCTGAGAAAAAAAAAATAATAGTTCAAGACCATTGCATAGAAAAAGGAAAGGTAAATTTTAAAATCAAACTAAATTAAATCATGCAATAATAAAAATATTAATCTGCAACATTCTCATATTTCCATTAAAAAAAAAAAAAAAAGATTTACACTATTTACATTGTATAGACCTTAGTCCTCATCTTTATTGTCATATTCACAATGTTTCAGCCGGCCTTCTTCAGCTGATATATACTGGAATTTCAAACCAAACCCTTTATTTCGCCTACTGGGGTAGAGTGTTTGCATTCCAAGAAGCATGCTTTTCTAGACATCTCAGTTTTCAGTTAATTTCCTTTAGTAATTCAACTCTCCAAGTTCTTTTATTCACCTCTGCTGTGGCCATGATCAAGTCAATGGATTACTTCAACACTCTTACTACTAAGTCATAACTGAAACGGAGATATCCAGCCAGAGCATACAACAGGCAAAACGTTATGAATATGACAACAGTCCAAACAATGTAGTGTAAATTGTTACAATACCTCGTCTCAAAAATAAAAACAGATCCTGAAGAAAGCCAGAGCAAATGACAGCCGAAACATTGTGAATATGGCAACAAAGATGATAATAACAGACCGAATAATGTAAATAGTTACAAGACCTCATCTCAGAATTAGAGACAGATGATGATTTACATTTTTTTTTCATTTGTACAAAAGGTGTTTTTCATGAAAAACAATCAGAAAGAAAGGACTATTTTTTATATTAACAAATATTAACATTCAGTACCAATGTGTGTTGGCAAAGAGAAGAAGAATTGACAATTAAGTAGAACTAATTAGAAAGCAGGTTTTAGTCACAGTAATGTGCAGATGACAAAATGAAGACAAAGTGCAAACTTCAAAAAGAGGGACAAGAAAAAGAAAAATTACTAGTTATTTAATGGGGAGATTATACAGAATCAAACAGCAGTCAAACAAATTAAAACAGCTTTAGGACAACTTGCAGAGGTGTTTGCCAATTTTTGAAAATACCAAAAGCCAATCATCTTATACACTCTTCAAAACAAGATGTTCGTTTGGGCTGTGGTACCCTGAAGCCTTCATCAGTAAAACTTACTGAGTTTAACAACTAAAAAAGAATATGCTGGTCCAAATAGTAAAATATGGAATGACAATAATTCCTCATCTCAAAAATTAAGACAAATCCAATCAACTTCCATTATATAAGCAGATATTTAATGAGCTAATCTTGATTTGGCACAGAGTCACAATAATGGGAGTACCCTACGAGGATTGACCTCACTAGCAATGATTTACAAGACTAACCTGTGAAATACTCTCCAGCAGATGTCTAATGATTTATTATGAATACTAGCCGAATTACCCATGCCTTTCTGCATGTCAGGCTTTTTTTTTTTGTAAGAAAATGACAATTGATTTTAAATCATTATCATTTGTGGACAAAAATGATGCATTTCAATATTACTCAATGATCTTGCAAATGTGACCTCCATCTTCTGGTTTTCTCCTATATTTTGGATAGGAGTCATTCCCTTGTTCATATTTAAATCAAAGGGAAAAATTTTTCAGTGGAGGGTTTGTGCAAAAACAGTTTGATTTGACCCCGTTGATATGTATTTGATGTAATACTTGACTGAATGAATTGATAAGCAGATTTCAACATTGATATGACAGTTGATTGTCACAAGAAATGTGTATTATAAGACACTACCCACCAATTGGTGATTTCTTGCTCAACTTCACATCCATATTGTCTCATTTTCATCTTGCTGATGTGACCTCCATCTTCTGGCTTTCTCTTGCTGTATTTTGGATAGGAGCCATTCCCTTGTTCAAATTTACATTTAATTTAAATCAAAAGGAAAAAAAAATTCAGTAGAAGGTTTGTGCCACCTGGGAACCCCCTTTAATCAAAATGAAATCTACTTATCCAAGGACCCTGGGTAA
>CAHIKZ030003556.1:460000-487500 GCA_903632075.3 Acanthosepion pharaonis | reverse complement strand
ACGGTTTACAGGAAATTCCCAATGGTTCTGCACATTAAGACCATTTCCACACACAAAGACTTGTGCCCACAGAAAAAGAAAATAGATTTAAGTAAAATGAACGTCATTAGGACCCTTTTGGCCAACACTTTTTCAAAAGGTAATCATTGACAAAGCAAGAAACAATCGGTTGTCCTATTTTCAGAACAGTTCATTTAGATATAAATTCAAATGCCGTTATGATGCGGTGTATATAGGATGGAACAATCATAGGCTGGAAATGCAGATTAAGCAACATGTACCTGCCTATTTGCATTCGAGTAGTCAGAGTTGTGTTAAAAGAACCACTCAATCCCAATTGTGTTGCCGATTCTAATGATGCATTTTCTTTCCATGTTACATATTGCTTGCTCAATTCACCATTTCCGAGTTCTTGAGGCTGTTTACATTAAGTTCCATCAGCCAAGCTTATGTAAACAAAAGAAACATTTCATTCATTCCTTATGTTTGATCGAGGGATTGTGAGTGACTTTTTTTTCCATTTTATACTCTTTTAAAACTTCCAAAATTTTTTTAGTCATTAATTAAAATCTATTTTAATCACATTCTAATTTTCCCTCCTCATTCAATAATTTAATAATGCTTTTTTGATTGTTTCTTGCTTTGCCAACGATTACCTTTTGAAAAAGCGTTGGACAAAAAAAGGGTCCTAAATGTTAAATAATGATGTCCATTTTATTTTATACATAGGCCAAAAGTGTGAGGCACCCTCTGGATTTAATAAGTTTCAAACCTTCTTTGGTTTAATTAACTCCTACTAAACTAGAATGGTAAAACTACTTAAACCATTAATGCATGACGTGCATTCTTTTTTTTGGGGCAAAATTGAAAACCCAGCAGCACTTAGATTACCATTAACCAGCAAAGCAAATTAAACAAAAAGAGCTAAAGTTGTAAGGAAATTATGCAGTAACGGATTAATTACTTTAATGTTGAATACATCATAAAACCCATCAGGAAGAGAAAGTCCCTCTGATCCAAAATGAACTCATAAATTAAATTTAGAAAGGCATGAAACCATCAATTTTTAAAAGATTCTTAAAAATTCAGAGGGAGCTCCAAACTTTTAGCCTAGAGTGTGTGTGTGTGTGTGTGTGTGTATATATATATATATATATATATATATATATATATATATATATATATATATATATATAATAAAAATTCGAAAACAGTGGCCAACCACAACTAAAAGTTTCATGCGTTTTTCATGCAATCATCAGGTGATTGGCAACAGTTATCAACCCAGGCAAGATGAAAATACTGTAAAATCACCATTACTTGGTGGGGAGGACCCAAACACCAGAAAATAAAAAAAAAAAAAATTCACACGCATGCTGAGAAAGTGGTTGGTATCATGGGAAACAGGAGGAGCTTAGCAAATGAGTCTATTGCTAAAAGGAAAATAGTGCTCAACATTACCAGGTGCTCAAAGAACCTTCCATAAGAGAGCATATAAAATGCAGTAAACGTTTAGTTGTGGTTGGCCAGTGTTCACTGGGAATTTATTTAAAAATATTATGGCTCTGCCATTTTACATGGTATTGAGCACTATTTCTCTGGTGTGCCCTTGTGGCATATTCCTTTAGTAGTTGCTTATATATATATATATATATATATATATATATATATATATATATATATATACCAGCTGTGAAGTCATTATCCTGACAAAAGAATTTGTGATCAAAACAAAAATGAAGGTACTTGTACAATTCGTGCAATAATGGAAAGATTTCATTTTCAAAACTTCAGACAAAAATTAGAAAGTCGTGTTTGACATTTTCAAGCTTGAACTTTAAACTTAAACCTGAGGTTAAGATATTAATGGCTGTGCAAGTTTAAATATCTGACCTCTTTGCCAAAGGAAATACATTTATATGAAAGTGTTCCAAAGTTAAAAAGTTTTCATAAAACGAATTCCAAAAAATATCTGAAGAGTTCAAAAAGAAAAAGAATGCTTGAGAAAGGAGAGGGGGGGGGTGAAAAAGAGAATGGTTTTGTTGACGATTTCCTACCTCCCACTGGGTTCATTTTTGTCCCTGTCAAATTGGAAGCTCAGATATTTTTGATCTGCCTAACTTTGACATTTTCCTAGAAAAAAAAAATGGATAGAAAAAAGAGAAACATAACGATTGTCATGAAAATGGAAATGGACAAACATGTGCAGAAATTTGAATTCTCAAAGACAATCAAAACCACCACCAGAGAAACTTTTGAATTCAATGTTTATATACAATATAAGCCAATTGGAAGAGAGAACAGTTATTCCAGGAACTCCTGTTAAACCCTCAATTTTTATTTTTCGTGGTATATTTTTATTAAGTCAATTTATTTGGTCTTCAAGAATCTATTGTTTGGTCTCTGGAACTATTTAAAAAAAAAAAAAAAAAAAAAAAAAAAAAAAATTATCTCTACATATATACACAATGTAAAATAAACATGTTTGACTTTTTCTTTTTATCCTGTGACCCATCAGGGCTGTAGGGGCACCATATGTACTGCAGCCACAGTAGAAGTGGTATTTCTTGGGAAAGATGGCCTGACAGAGACCAACCCTGTCCAGGCAAGTTCTGAATTCAGAGTTGTCCTTCTCCTAGACCAGTTGCCACCCAAGGCTATAGAACCCAGTCTGTCCTGCCATTTACCCATAGCTGGGAGGAGAAGAGGAGGATTCATACCTTTCCCAAAGATATCAGCATGTAAGTGAATGCAATGGATCTGACTGGAATTCAAACTCGGCTCTCCAATTCCTCAATCTGAGCCGCTATCCATTACTCCACTGTTTCTCCACACATGTTTGACTTACAACTAGCTAGAAGATGACAAAGACAACATATTGTCAGTCTTTGCCGAAATGGATGACACAGAACATAAATTTACATTGTGAATGTTACATTTGTTAGTAACCTAATAAATTTCATCTTTGCTGAATACTCTATTAATGTGGCCCTATGCCAGACAACTAATCTTAGTGATTATCTACATTTAGCTTTGCATCTATAATTATGTTTTCCTATTTAGGAATTGACTAAGCTTAACTTAGTCTGGCACAAGGCTATAAATGTGAGAGATCTAACAAGGACTGAACTTTCTAAACAATTACAACAATCCGTTAAATACCATACTTGATACACACTTGGGTGCTTATTTTTCAATTCATGACTGACTAGTTTGCTGTTTGTTTCTATGGTAGGCTAGTTGCCAACCAAGGCTATAGGTCCCAGTCTGCCCTACTATTTAACACACAGCTGGAGGGAGAAGAAATGAATTCATACCTTTCCCAAGGGTATTTGCATGTAAGTGAATGTAATGAACCTGACTAGAATTTGAACTTGGATCCCAGATTTCTTATTCCAAGCCAATGGACCTGTCCCTAGGTCAAAGCCAATGGACCTGTCCCTAGGTCAAAGAAAACTGAATCCATTGCTCCTTAGGGGTACCCCACTAGTCTTGGCAAATACACAACACCATATTTACAGGTTAAAGGACAGCAACATTTTTTTTTTCTGAACTCTTAAAAAAGGCAGTATTTTTTGATTACACTGTTTTTTTTTTGTTTTTTTTAATATTTGAATTAAATATGTTAATTATAAAAGCTTAATTTATTTCTGAAAAATTTAAAGCAAATATATAAACATACATGTGACATACTTGTAAAAAGTTGTATTTTAACATTATCACATAATTATATTACTAGATTACATCATACATATAACTCCAGTACTTGAGAGAGAGAGAGAGAGTATATATATATATATATATATATATATATATATATATATATATATATATATATATATATATAAGCTTGTGGCTAGAACATTCACTTTCTGACCATGAGACCCAGGTTCGAATCTCACTATGGTTGATTTGACATGAAGGAGACTTTCTGATGTTATTGAACTGGATCAAGGTCGATCCCAGTGTGCGGCACCTTTGAAAAGTGCCTGAAAACCACACTACAGGTTGACCCCAGCTTTGTGAGTGAAATTAGGTAGACAGAACTCTAGGGGGTCTGTCGATAGTTGTGCTAGCACTAAGCTACAAGTCATCGTGGCCGAGGGCTTGAGCATGCTGGCCTTGTTCAAATTGGTGATCATGCTAGATAACATGCTCGCTCCCAGAAACCGTAACTAAGGTCTGCTCAGCATATTTGCAGTATAAACCACAGGTGGGCTCTGTGGATGTTGAGCAAACACAAATGAGCCTGAGCGAGCATCTGCAATAGGGATTGGCTAGCCGCCCTAGTAGACAGGTATCCCCGAATACAAGTGGCCAGCTATTATTTATTATCATTATGTATGTATGTATGTAAGATAAATAAATAGGAAACGTTTACTAACATGCTTCACTTTTATTAAAGCTTCATCGGAGAATGTAATATGGAAAAAAGAAGAAAGAAATTCTGCTATTTTTACTTTTGTGTTTGATTTATATTGATTAATCATGTTTTGAATGCATGTGAAACATGACTGACAAATAAAAATCAAACAACACAAAAGTAAAAATAGCAGAATCTTTTTCTCCATATTACATTCTCTGATGAAGCTTTAATAAAATTGAAACCTGTTAAATTGATAAATGTTTCCTATTTGTTCTTTATCTTATCATTCAGTTGGATTCCAATTCATATTTGATCCCAAAGAAAAATTTACACTCTTCAGCAGGATTTGAACTTGTGTTCCTCAAAGCAGAGGAACCTAGAACTAACCAACTTGACTATGAAGAGTAGTCAGTCAAACAAGGCGAATTTAATGTCACTAAGTGTAAATTTTTCTTTAATTAGATTTCTTAAACATTCAGGCCGGTAGACAAAAATAAATAAATATACTGTTTAATAAATAAATGGAGCATCTACTCAAATATGAGTATCTATTAAAAATAACATTTAAAGTCATAAAAATCGGTCTGATTAATAAAAAAATCCATTCTGAAATTATGTGTGTATAATATATATGTCAGCTGCAGGTAATGTAAGTTTCATAAAGATGTATGTCTACAACAGCAGAAGTTTTAAACTTTATATCTATAAAATGATACTAGAGACATTGATTATGAATCTAGATCCCTACCAAAAATGTTTCCAGTTGAGCTAAGAGATCCTCAAAGTCAATTCTAATGCCACAGTGAGTGACCTCTCCAGGAAGAATTTTATGCCCACACCGCCTCTGGTTAGATGACAAATTACAAAATTTAATTCTCTACCAAACATTCATTTTTTAAAAGAATATTGATTGTAGATATCTTATTCAACCTAAGTCAGATAAGGAATTAAATTTTTAAAAAATTTTTTTTTTAAAGATTTAAGGAAAAATATTTTTAAACTTAAATAGAAAAAAAATTTAAAAAAAAATTTTTAGTACAAAAAAAAAAAAAAAAAAAGTTCTTAAGGCTTATTGCATTAGGGCAGAAATGTTAAATGATTTACACAAACAAAAGCTGAATATGGCTGATAACCATATCCGAAGCATCAAATGTGATTATAAACAACAACAACAAAAAAAAAAAAAAAAAAAAATGGAAATTAATTATGCATTATGTTGCATGTATGTTCAAATATTTTGCAAGATTGTGGCAAAGAAATGTCATACTGGACTTGTGTGTGTGTGAGAGAGAGAAAGAGAGAACATAGAGAAATAAAACTGGTCATAACTTACATTTAATACCAACCTAATAAGAAAAGAACATAATTTATTACATAGAAAAAAAAAAACTTACAAATTCTGATATTTTCCCATCGATAGACACATACCAAATACACTTTATTCTATTAACTTTTCTAAAATCCACACTTAAAGAATATAAGATCAGTTTAACTACAACCACAACTGGTATAAACTAAATCTTCACTCCCACACAAAATATTACCAATCAACATATGGACCAAAAGAAAAAAAAGTAAAAAGTAAAAAGCCCATTAAACACACAAGCGTACGTTATCAACTAAATCCAGACCAACCAGAATTATACACACAAATACAATTCAACAAGACAAAAATACATGTTAGGTGTATTTACCAATGGAAAAAAAAAAATACCAGAATTATCTTTTCTTATCCATATTTCATTTTCTGATGAAGCTTAAATAAAAGTGAAACATGTTAAATTTATAAACAGTTTCCTATTTCTTCCTTATCCCATTATTCTGTCAAATTACATACACACAAGGTCCACCAAAATGTATACACACTTCAAGAAAAGAGCATATAGATATTGTAATAAATTTTATTCAGACATCACGACATTAATCAAAGTTACTTTACAATCATAAGCGATGCTCAAAATGGCGGCCATTAGTATTCCAGGCATTTATTAGTACAGCAAGGTACTGCTTGGGCAACATTGGCCAACATGCCTAGTGGGATTACTGCATATACATTTTCAATTTCTTGTCTAAGGGCCACCAATGTAATGCCATCTGTCGAGAAAATATACTACAGTAAACAGTGTTATCGCAATTTGATAAAACTAGAAAAACAAGTTTTTCCTTTCCTAAAGTGTGTCTACATTTTTTGGCAGACTCTGTATATCTAATCATAAAGCTTTTCGGTAACATTCCAAATGATCTTAGAACAATTAGCAGTTGCAACTCTTACTAAAGTATGCAAGTCTTGTGACCAAGAGATACAAAGGCTAGAAGATTGTGGAGAGCCATGATCAACATCCTGAAGGAACATCAAGGAGATGTAAGATATGATACCAAACAACAGCCACTACCACCATCTTTTACCATTGTTTATTCCCCTAGTAATTACAGTACCCGGTGCTCCCAAGTAGGGCCTCTAAGTATTAATCAAAATTATTATATATATATATATATATATATATATATATATATATATATATATATATATTTTATATATATTTTAAAGAAAGTTGGCAACATGTTGCCCCCTCTTAATGATAGCCTTACCTGCCATCATAGCTTTTGGACACACACAGTAAAGCAGGCCTTGCTGTCCACTCACAGAAACACATGGCAATTGATCCTCAACCAATCGAGCAAAATGGCTCAACCACATGTTACATCTGTCTAAAAGTTGACAAAACACCTGCAGGCCTTAGAAGACACAAGTGTGTCCATAAAAGTTAAGTAACTCTTTATTTTACTGAGCCCTCATTTATCATCCATGAGTTCACTATATATATTTTGTACTCCCTTAATCCTATAAGACGGAAAAACTTAACACTGGAAAACCTAAATAATTAAAAAAAAAAAAAAATTTTCCTTGTGTGCCATACTCAAAAAGATGTTTAAAAAAGAACAGTTGCTGGCCATATATATATATATATATATATATATATATATATATATATATATATATATATATATAAATAAAAGGAAAAACAGTAATTATATTTTACTGTTACCCACAACTAGAAGTTTCATGTAGATGCAAGTTGGTTAATGTAACAGTCAAAAAATTTTCAGGTGAAGAAAGAGGCAATAAGATACTCATTATTAAGAAGAAAGAAAAAAAAAAAAAAGAAAGAAAGAAGTTCCTGACACTAATATTATATAATGAAATAATACAACAGTATCAACAATGGTGGAGGGCCAGAGATAACAGAGGAGGGGTGGATACCAAATATGATAGAACATGCTATGCATGTCAAATTCACAAAGGTGCCCGCCCGGATAACGAGCTTTACAGTGAAGGCAGGTGAGGGTTATATTTTCACCTCCAACATTTTTCCTCAAAAACTTGTTAACATGCTTGCAGGAAGCTACAAACTCCTGCCTTTTGTTGAGAATTCTACCATCTCCCCTCCCTTCTAGAATTGCTAATTTCTCACTCGGGCAGAGATTACATCTATCACCCTTACCCACAAACACCCACTATTTAATGATGATTTCTCAACTCCAATGTGGGGTCTGGATTTACCTCCTCCTCCTCCTTCTGCTAGTAGGATGTAGAGAGAGTAATCGCATTTTTATATTTGGCATTGGTCAAGATCATTTGATGATTTCAAAAAACCTCCTTTTTCCACTCCCCTTCAGCAGTCCCAATTTAGGTCTCCTCACTCCCACACCAAATAACTGCCTGGGAGGCCACCTTTTTTTTTTCTTTTCTTTTCTCTCCAAGCTGACGCCATTGCTTGTCACGGCAGATGCACTTCCTGTCAATGCTGGTTAGGTCATTATTGGCTGCCATTATGCTGGAGTTATGCGTGTTAATACTCCAGGCCATATTGTCAGAGCAGCTATAGCTAACCTTTAAATTGTTTCTGTTAAACAATTTATGCAGTAACTTATCACCAGAAAAGCATTTGTCTATTAAACCTATAAAAAGGTTCGGGCGATATTTGTCCTTACTGCCTTGTTGAATGGCAGGTTAGACCAAGTTATTCTCCTGCTTCTGAATCTCTCTTCTTTCATTACTGACACCATCATTACTATCTGCTTTGCAGGATTTCATGCTGCTATTGTGCCTGATTTCTGCTGGAACTTCCTGGTTTCATTGAAGATAACTCTGCAAACAAAGTTTCTAGATAGCCAATCTTGTATTGACTTTCATATATTTTTTTTGTGAATTTTTAATAACGGAAGCTATTTTACCCACACTTTTTTGGGAGGGTCAATATGTTCCCCTGCTTATATCAAAGGATACGAGAAAGTTTACTTCCTTGCTACAGATCGTTACTTTACTTTTTACCTTGTGATCCTTAAAGAATTTGTGTACATTCTTCCTTATTTTTCAAACCTCTCTGAAGATTGCATTTAAGCATGAAATAAACTGTCACCACTGGGTGTTGACCTCAGTGTCCACTTTTCATGTATACGAGTTTCACGCACACACAATCTTCAAATGACTTGATCATTCAAGTCATGTGAGCATAAAACTCTGGTTATGACTCAGGACATCCTTTGATAGGATTTAACATTAAGCGTTTTTTGCTGTCTAGGTAATCTAGACTTCAAGCAATTTACTGAGTAGGTTTGTTTGTTTTTAGGCTTTTTTTTCTCTTTTCAGTATTGTCATTTTTGTTCAGGACTTTATCTGGATAGGTGTTGGCAGGTTGTCCATTGTTCCAATCAATGGTTCTTGTTTTTCATTAATATCACACACACACACACACACACACACACAAGACTCAGGGACTCCAATCCAAATTGTAACTAAGTTTCTTGTTGTCTTCAGTTCTTCTTGTTCAACAATAGCATGAAACTGTGAGCACATAGCTAAGTGGTCAGAATTCGTTTTCCAACCATGGGACCTGGGTTCAAATTTCACCCAGCTCAATTTGTCAGGAAGGTGACCTTCATATTATCAGCCTAGAGAGGTGCTCCTAGAGTGCAACACCTAAAAACCATACTACAGGTTGACCAAAATCTTGTGAGTGAAATTTGGGTAGACAGAACTGTTTGGAAACTATCAATGATTGTGCCAACAAAAAGTCACAAGCCATCGTGACTGAGAACTTTAGCCTACTGGCTTTGTTCAGACAGCTGACAACACCAGGTAATGCACTCTTTCAGAAACTGTAACTAAGCATAGTTGAAATATAAACTTCAGGTGGGCTCTGTGGGTGGTGAACAAACACAAATGTGCTTGAACAGGTAATAGATTTGCTAGCCACCCTTAGTAGTCAGGTATACTTGGATATGAGTGACCAGACATTATTATAGTGTGAAACAATTTGAAATCTGTTGGATTGTGAATGTTACTTCTCTTAATCTAATTTGTTTAGAAAGTTATTGAGCACTTTCAGTTTTTGTGACAGCAGATGTCTTCCCCGCCCCCCTGGTCTTTCATTTTCTTTTCTCTTCACATTTTTGATTGGGCAGGGGTTAGTGTTGGTAGGGATATTTTTTGATGCTTTATCAATAGCATGCTTTGTTTTCATTATAAATTACAAACTTTTTTTTTCACAGCAGATATTCAGTGAGTAGTTTATGCTTGCAGCTAACGTACATTTATTAAATAACTATTCACTTGACATTCTGGTATTTACTTGAGAAAATGTTGATCAGGATTTTGTATATTATCAAATTTATGTCATTTCCTTTTTGATAATCCAATTAAATAAACTCTTGCGCTCAAGTGTTGGTTTATTAATCTGAAATTAAATCTAATTAATCGGGGGGTTGCTCATGAAATGTTTCAAAAGTTTAACCAATTTAATAATTTCCTTTTTTCATATTTTGATCCATTCTATTTATTTAAAAAAAAAAAAAAAAAAAAAAATTAAAAAAATTAAAAAAAAACATCAAAACTATTTCTGCATTCAGAAAAATCTAAAAATTAAGAAATTCCAAATTTTCATATTAACTTTTATTAGTCTGTATATGACTTCATTTGCTGTACAAAAAGTTTATCCTGCCGCTGAAGGTGACTAATCCTTAAAGAATAGTGTTTGAATTTCTTAGTTGTGTTGTCGTATCCTGCTATGCCAACAGAAGACAACTTTGAATGAAATTAACAGTAAGGATACTGCAATTGACAGGCCTTGAAAAAGAATGCAGCAAAAAAAAAAAGAAGAAATATTAATAATGCAGGACACTAAAGGTTAAGCTATTTTTAAAATGCCCTGCATTTTTTTTCCATGACACCATTTAAAAAATTTTTTAAAATTACCGTCACTCATCAGCAATGTTTGTTTAAAAAAAAAAAAAAAAAAAAAAAAAAAAAAAATCAGAATTGTAATAAAACCTAAATATGTGATGAAAGT
Source organism: Acanthosepion pharaonis (assembly GCA_903632075.3). Classification (NCBI taxonomy): domain Eukaryota; kingdom Metazoa; phylum Mollusca; class Cephalopoda; order Sepiida; family Sepiidae; genus Acanthosepion; species Acanthosepion pharaonis. The sequence continues at coordinate 476,784 of CAHIKZ030003556.1, read as the reverse complement.
AAACTTACACATTTTTTTGTTCTTGAGAATTTGCCACAAAAGTATTAAACACTATTAGATTATACTTGTAAATAAATAAACTTATATTTACAACATTCTAGAAAAAAACTAATACAAGTAGAACTACAGTGTAACCCGGATATAAGAGAGTTGTCGGGACCAGAGAAGCAGTCTCTTATATCCGGGTTTGGTCTATTTTGTTTAGGTAACACAGGCTCTAATTTGGGACCAGAGAAAATCTCATATCTGGGTTACACTGTAATACAATATTTATCATTTACAAATTTATAAAGAAATGTAAAATATTTTTATTTACAAATTTATAAACATTTCCTAAATTATTAGGATGTGAACTATAAGGAAATCCTTATTTACCATTTTATAAAGTTTGAATCAATTGGTAATTAGCCAATATTATGCCAACCATTTCAATAAATAATATAATAGTGTAAATAAACAAATCTAATAAGTAGTGTTTATTACTTTTGTTGAAATTCTCAAGAACAAAGAAAATGTATAAATTCACCTTCATCATATGTTTAGGTTTTATTTATTCTAACTGTCACTTTTAAAAATTGCCAAAAGCGAAGGTAGTTAAAAGAAGAAAAAAAAAAAACGGGGTGTTATGGTAAAAACTATCCTTTTGATACTCCGTCTTATTGCAGGCACGTTTCTCCAGGTTTGCTTGATTTTATTTATTCTCAATGTTTCACAGTGAAAGAACAGTTTACATTGTTAAAATACAAAATACAGGACAAGAACATTAACGTTTATTTTTTCACAAACACTGCTACTTGTTTCATGGCAATTAAATAAACAAGCAAAACCAACTGGTTTCAATTATAGGAACAACGAATCCAAAAAAATGACTTATTCATTGAGAATATAGGAACTTCACAATAGGCAAATACACAACCATAAAACAAAATAAACCTAAACTATAGCAGTAAAGACATAAATAAAAAGTGTGAGGCATGAGCACTGAATCTAATTTTTTTGATAAAGAATTTATTTACATTATTTATATTCAGAATATTGTCCTCATCTTTGTTATCAACGTTGTACCTTCTGGGCATCATCAGGTGTATCTTGATCAGGGTAACCTACAGGGAATTCTGAACTGTTCTTGTTCCACTGCCCAGGTCTGTTTTTTTAGTATTGTTTGCTCATATCTACCAAGTCTAAGTACACACTGCCCAGGCCAGGGATTGAACCTACAATTACTAGGTCATCAAATTCACAAACTAATGCTTTAATCCACTAGGCTATTGTCCTGCAGGACTATTCACAGTGGAGAACTTGGAGCCTTAAACCTAACCTAACTTGTTCAAATAAATGTTTCCCTTAAAAAAATAAAATAAATAAAAATTCTTCTCCATCAATGGGAATCATAGATTTGAATCCAGCATCCAAAATAAACTTCTTTTTAAGAAGCCAAGCAAATGATTTCCTGAAACCAACCGAATTGTTATAAACAAATTTAAAAAGTCAAAGGTTAACAAGTCTATTCTTGCCGACAGACTCCTTCCTGACCTGTTCATTTCTTTCCCCAAACTCCAACTGTAGTCTTGTCATCATGTACCATCTAACTTATCAATTCTGAGCAAACAAAAAAAAACAACAACCAATTTCCCCACAATACTTCAATTCTCACCTTGTTTTCTTTGAATTATCAGTATTACTGTCTTCTACTTCAACATCCCGTAGCAAGTCAATAATCATGGAACAAAAAGTATTCGGACATTGGAATAAATTTCTTTTTAATTGTACAAGCATCCAAATACAGATTTGCCCAAAAGTTGTCCAGCAGCTTTTATATGAAGTTTAGTTTTACTAATTTGATTCTTGATAAAATCCAAAAGAATCTGCAATGTTATTGGTCCTGACTTAGCATCTCAGCTTCAATTTCCCACCAAGAGTTTCTTCTTTCGTGTTTCTCGCTTGTGGAACTCACCCAGCTTCTTGCTTCAACTTTGATCATCAAAAATTTAAATGCAATGTCAATTGTTATCTTGTCTTCTTAATTCCTGTTCTTTTATTATTCTCTCTCCCTAATAGCATTTTATTTTTCTCATATTCTCTCACACTCAGTAACCCTTTGCATCTTAGTGGCTTTATTACCTTACCAGGAGTGAAAATTAAAAAATAAAATTTAAAATTTTTTTTTTTACACATTACATAGCATATTGATGCAGAAAGGGAAGTTGCCAAGCAGAGTTCAAATCCCAGTCAATTTGACTTTGTTTACTTTGCATTAATGCCCTTGGAAAAGGCATGATCCATCTTCTGCTAGCTGTGGTTAAATAATAGGGCAGACTAGATTCTCTGGCCAGTCTCAAAGAATGAAGACTGAATTCAAAACCAGGCCAAAGTAGGACAGATTGTGTTAGGCTATCTTGCCCTAGCCACACCCATTGCTGCTATAACCACAGTATATGTGGGGGCCCAAACAATCCTAAATTAAGTGACTTTTGGGGCAGACCCATAAGCATTTCTATTTACCATCAATTTTTCACTTGACTACAAAGTTCAAGTTTTCTGCAAATAAACATTTTAATAAAAAAGTCAGGAAATTTTAATAAGTTCACCAATTTTCATTAAAGGAAAAAAAGTCGTAATAACAAGACAAACAAAATGCAACAGCCTTATGAAGCATATTTCTCTTCTAGTATACAGACTTGCTGGTCCCACATACAAGTCTATACTAAAATGATGTGTGCATAATGTAGCAACTGTGGCATGAACTGAAAGGTCAAATACAAATTCTGGCAAAGGGCATTGTGTTAACTTCCCACTAATGCCCTTAGGAAAAGTATGAATATCTCTTCTCACACCAGCTTTGGTTAAATAACAAAGCAGACTAGGTTCTTTAGCCTTGTTAGGACATTCAATTAAAGAGGATAATTTTTAATTAAAAACCATGGAGAAAGCAGCAAGAAACCACTCCATTATCTTTCCCAAGAATACTCATGGCAATTTACAAATATTAAAAACAATGGAAGATGTGGAGAATCATGATCACGTCCATTCAGAATGCAGTTGATTTAAAAATAAAGATAAAATAAAATGAAGTGCATACACACACACACACAAGGTATAACAAGAATTTTAATCTGTAAGAACTCAATATGGATGAAAAAAATTGATGAAAAGGAGAATATAAAAAATGCTACCATAACAATAAATTCCTCAAAATCAGAAAATGAAATTTCCAATCTGCTCAAATTTATTTTAAAAATAAATAATTACTATCTTCTATATGCTGTGTCCCTTCATGGCTCTCCACAATTTCCTATCCTTTGTAGCTCTTAATAATTTTTATCTTTTTGTTATTTCTCCTAAACCCTGTTCTGCAATCCATTTACTCAAGCACACTAAGTAGTTTATGCATTATTTTCTTCTGTTCCTCTTGCTTTCAATCTGTCCTGTGAGGATCAGATTTTCTAAGCCTTCTTTCTTCATTATGTGCACTAGAAATTTCAACTATATTTCCTGATAAGTATAAGTTTCCTTTTTCTTTCCATATTCTCTAAAAGTTGCTTACATGTTTGGTCCATGCTATCCTCAGCATCTTCCTGTAGAACCACATTTCTGTTGCCTCAAGTCATCTGTGAGGAGACTATCCAGTATCCACTGCCATACAGGAGAACTGATATTACATAACAATTCAGAAGTGCTTTATACAGTTTTAAAATGAAATTCAGTTGGTGATGTTCATTCACTCTGTCCGCAATACAAATTTTGATGCATCAGACTCAAATGTTTTGCACAAAATGAAAGCAGTATACCCACTTTTTGATCAGAGTGCACCTCAAAGTGAATTATTAAAAGAGGAGACATTAATCAACAAGTAAGAATAAATTTTCATTTTTTTTAAGTTTGGAATTTCTCTGCTTATTTAATCCACTAAAGTTTTCAACTTTATTTTTTCTTTCTTTTTTGTGAACGAACTACAAACCTTATGGTTCATACACAAATTTATGAGCATCTTTTTGTTTTGTTTAGATGTGACTATTTTGATATGTGCAGGTAGACAACTCAAAGTTCAACTAATTCTAAAAACACCACTATAAAAATCATCAAGTTTGAAAATACGGCAAATCACTGTCCATTAGAGTTGGTCGGTTTGGCAATTTATGTTTCGGTATTGGTTTCCAGTTTTTTTTACCTTGATGCCACAGTTTTTGATTCAGTTTTTAATTTAGTATTTTTGCTTTCTAAGAAAGCCGTGCATTTTCTTGTGTAATGATAGCATTTACAGTCAATATCTGATTTAGTTTGAGATTGATAAATTTGTAACTTAGTCCATTCAACTCGTAATATCTCGTGTATTTCTGGTCCAATCTTAAAAATATTCATATGGCTGGAAAGAAAATAAAAATCTTTCTAAATATGTAATTTGTATGCACTTATAGTTTTATTCATTGAATATTTTTTTTTTTACAGAAAGTTAAAACGGTATTTTGCTTTGAACAGTCAAAAATGCAAAATATGATCCCACCTCCACACCCACCGAGACTAAATTTTACATGTTACTTGGTTTCGTAAAATCAAAGCGACCAATCTTTATCAATATTCTTGATATTGCATACTCAATTAACAGACACTTTAGACAACCAGGAAGATGTTCATTTCTTCTCTGACCAGGGTGGGGGGAACCAAATTTCTTCAAAAATTATACAGCAAGCAAAAAAAAAAAAAAAAAAAAAAACTGCAATTCTTTTCAGATACACCAATCAACTGTTATGGGGGTCTTGCAAATAAAATTCTTCTAAACTTAGAAACCTAAAATTAAATTCTGTCTATATTTCTGAGATGAGGTATTATGTACAGTATTTACATTAGTCGGACTATTGTCCTCATCTTTGTCGCCATATTTGTCACAACATTTCGGCCATTGTATGCTCTGGCCTTCTTCAGGTGGTTGGAATTTCGAACTGAACCCTTTATTTCGATTACTGGGAGGAGGAGGACAACAACACTCAGAAAACAGTCTGCCTGCCTTATGTGAAGGGGTTATCAGAGAAAATACAAAGGATCTGCGGTCCATATAATATCAGGACAACCTTCAAAAGCATGACAACACTTCGCAGATATCTCTCACGAGTGAGACCCCCCACAGAGAGGAACATGACTAAAGACTGTGTGTACGCTATCCCGTGCAGCTGCAGAAAGGAATATAAAGGAGAGACAGGCCGCCCCCTCAAGGTAAGGCTTCAAGAACACCAGAAAGCTGTAACGCCAAGGGAAGTAGAAAAATCAGGCGTGGCTGACCACATATGGAGAGAGAGGAGATCACCACCCCCCTGGGGATCATGTTGAGATCATAGACAGGGAACACCATTGGAAAAATTAAATAAAACTTAAGAATCAGCACATATGCTAGGCCACAAAAATCTCCTGAACCGACCAAGCATAGAAATAAATACAATATGGGAACCTGTAATAAGGAGTGCCAGAGAAAAGCAATGATAACAAAGTTGCAATATGAACTCTGGTAAAGACATGCAATGATAACAGCAAAATTGCAATATGAGCACTGGTAAAAATGATGCTGAAAACATCAGGTTTATAATACTCAGAAGTTTATGCCCAGATGGCACGTGGAACTAGAACAGTCTACCCCAATGATCGAAATAAAAGGTTCAGTTCGAAATTCCAACCACCTGAAGAAGGCCGAAACGTTGTGACAAATATGGCGACAAAGATGAGGACAATAGTCCGACTAATGTAAATACTGTACTAATATTAACAATAAAAGCTTTTAATTTTTAGAATCTGTACATTTCCAAATCAGCAAGTATATCACTTGTCCTTTTTTAGTTACACATTTTAAAACTGAAATTAAAAACTATTTTAAATTTTAATATAATCTTAAGTCACCAGATATTTGTAAAAATAAAATTACTTGTTTGGAAGATCTTTATAAGCAGGACACTTAGAAGAGTAACAAACACCCATCGAACATGAGTAGCTAAAAAAAAAAAAAAAAAAAAAATTTTCACTTTGGGGTTTAAAAAAAAAAAAAAAAAAAGCTTTGAAAATATATGCATTTTAAAACAGATTAAAACTTACTCTATTTTTTTTTTAATATCTAATTTTAGGCATATTCACTAGATAGAAACATTTGTAGAAAACAATTTTACACTAGAGACTCGCATATCTGGAAATATACACATTTTAAAAGTGAAATTAAGAACTATTTTAATTATTCTTAATATCTAATTTAGGTGCATTCCCTAGATAAAAAATAAATTTATTTGTAAAAAAATCTTTATTCATTTTTCTTGTTTACAACTTTATTTCTTGATTGGCATTATTGACTTACTAGGAAACCCTTACAAAAAAATCCTACTTCATAAAATTTAACATTAATATGAAACTGGCAACTATTTTTTTTATTTTTATTTTACTTGCTCTTTTGTTAACTTAAAAATTTTTTTTTTTTTGAAAACTGAAACAGATTTCAGACATCATGTGGTATTTTCCTTTTTTTCTTCATTTCTTTTGTAAACAAATAGATTTCACATTTATTTCCTAAAACTAGTCAATTAAAAATGTTTAACATTTTTGTTCAATCCTTTTGTCTTACAACAGTATAAAGTGGTTAATTTTATTAACATCTGAAAGTCTTTTTCTTTGGATATGGTCACTTAGTAGTGATAGCACTTGAAAGAAAAAAAAAAATATTATTGAAATAATAACAATTTAAAGTGATGAGAAACGAAAACTAATCACACAAAGAAATCTTTATAAACAGAAAAGATTGAACTTTGTTTACATAATTTTATCAAAATAACCTAAAAAAAATAGGCTAGATATCAGTAATTGAAATGGAAGGAAACTGCACTATTTTGATGTATGTTCACACTATAAACTAGGTCAATTTAGGATACCAACTTATAGCAACTACAGATGTTGATTTCAATCCACATAGGAATGATTGCAAAACACTTTCCCCTCCCCATCTTATAGCCAGAAACACAAATGCATGCTGGGAATTTTTTCCTAGCCAATAAAACAGGACAGTTCTTGGTTTCATCTGACTCAGTCCTGGTCTAACTTGTCGAAGTCTGAACGTTAAGTTCGCTTATCCAAACTTGCTTCTGTGTCAGCTCCAATTCTCAGGTTGAACTTTTTGCCATATTACTGTTAATTTGCCTTTGATATATTGTTTGTTTGCTTGCTCCCCCACCCTCCACTCCCGTTTTCCTTCTTGCAAACTAAGTTTTGTTTCAACAGTTCTGTTACTTATTTTGCATTTGACCATGACTACACACTCCACATCAGACATCAGTAAAATCTCAAAAAAGCAAACACAACAATGCTAGTCTATTTACTACTCATATTCCGGGCAATGCAAAATACCCTTGCAATGGATAGGTAAAACAAAACAGTTTTCATTTTTTAAGTGTCAAATCTAGAAAAAAAAATTTTTTTTTTTTTTTTTTTTAACAAGATGTTATTTTACCTGAATGCCATTAAATTTTCATCTGTATTTCAGCAAACTTTTTTTTTTCTTTTCTAACTTCTCTTGAGAATTTAACAGGTGAAGATGGATGAAATAAGGTGGTAACTGATAGATTAGTGAGGTTTATTCTACAAATTAATCCTGGATTACATAATTACTAATATTTTATTAACAATGATCAATTGATGTTTCAGTGTTTACAAATTTAAACAGGATTTCATGAAAGAGAAGTAAAGAAAGCAAACATCTGATTGTAAATTGTAAAGATGAAGCATCTAATGTTCTATGAGCAACATTTATGATAGAGAAAAAACACATTTATGATGATAATGTCTCCAGCGTTGTACTAGAATCATGATAAAGACATTAAGTAATACTGAATACAACTCCATCATTAACATGTCATAAAACTTATTTATGATCAACGTAAAAATAAGTGACCAAATTCCAAAGAAATTCTCCTCCTGAGAACATGAATGCCTACAAGACTTTTTATGGTAATCCATTTAGGATTTAGGATTACAGATAAAAGATCTTGTTTTTGGTCATCTATTTTAGGAGATTCCTGAGTTGCTCAGAGTTTGCATTTTGGTCAGAGGTACTTATTGTATGAAGACCATAGAAAAAAAACAAATATGTTGCATCTCATTGAAAGTCAAGTGAATTTGTCTTGTCACTGGTATACCACAATGTTAGATAAAGAATAGACGGTGATAAGTACTTCTTATATACCAATAAACACCAAATACCATACATACAATTTTTTTCTATTCATGTACTTCTAAAAGTCGCTGATATTGAGAGGGGGGATCTAGAACAAAAAAGAGGGGGGAATAGATACCAATAAACCTATCTATGACAGAAATTCCTATGAAATTATTCACTCACAGAAATTCTTCTTGCAAGAACCAGTTCTACCAATGAATATTATGCAATTTCTTCATAGAATTTATTAAAAAGGGAAACTTAATATAATTAAAAAATAAAATCATTTCTAAATCCTACACAAAAACTTCTGTGATTATTGAAGAAAGTCCACAGATAGCAGTTAAAGATCAAATAATGGTCACAGCTGTTAATATCACTGTCATATTACATATATTTCTATGTCAGGTCACTATGTGCTACCGGTACTGTGTAACCCAGCCCAACCTCCTGTACGATTAGGTCAGTGACTAAAGCAGTTCCCCTCACCAGATTTTTTTGATGAGGAAAGTGATTAGACACCTAGAAAAACTAAAAACAAAACCTGTCAAAGAGCAGATGAACCTTCTTGAATGGTGGGGGGGGGGTCAAGAATCACCTAGCACAATGAGGTAGATAAGACTCCATAGTTGTGTACACAGGTAGTGATTTTTTAAGGGCTAGACTGAAGTCAACAGTCAAGGTAGACAGTTCCCCACACCAATGTAATCAACAGTGTCTTTTGACCAAGGTGAGCCTTCAAGTTGGAGGATATCAACTGTGGGTCTGACCTGGGGAGGGGGGATGGTCTTTGGCAAGTTTACTTGCCAAAGACACACCAGATGCATAAATGATACACCTCCCCCGCTGGCTTTCAACAAAGACAACACGTCTGGTGCTCAAATGTGTAGCAACCATATGACCAAACCTGGTCATATGACTGAAGATGATAATGATAAATGAATTCTCCTTATAAGCTGTCCTATGACCAGTCATCCTTGGTTTTGACATCAGTATGTGATTTAAAAAAAAAAAAAAAAAAAAAAAATAGAGACACAAAAATCCTTTGTCCAGTGCATTAGCTCCTAGTTGGGGGTTTTTTTTTTTTTTTTTATATCCTATCCTATTCACATACCAGACAATGACCGGTGATACCAACATTAACCACAACTGATAGCAGTATCATTAAGTTTATACACCGCATTTTATTTTTTTGAGCTACCACAAAGGGGGCGGGGAGAGAGAGAAATATTATCCTTGAAAGAAACCATAGAAGGTATTTGTGTAAGTAAAAAAAAAAAAAAAAAAAAAAAAAAAAAAACTATTATATCTCCCTATATACACAGCCTGATCAATGCCAAGTAACCTTGCTTGCAATAGAGACATTTTCAAGACTCATACTGAAAGACATGACAGTCCAGTTAAGCTGGCGAGAAAATAAAATTTAACAATAGCCAATATATTCATTTTATAACAACAAATGTTGACTTTTATGCTCTGAAAAGAAATCCACTTAAAAAGGGAGAAAAATGCCTGGCAGGTAAATAGACAAGAGGGGAAAAAGTTTAAAATGGAAATATGAAATGAAAGAGCCGCAGCTTGGAGATAATCAATGAAGAAACGCCAAGATATAAAATAAACTCATTAATTGATACTTAAGCAAATATTAATTAAGCATATTTTAGGGATTTTTCTTCACCCTTGACAGACAAAAAAAAAAACATGCAGTTAACAAATTAACAACAATAAAATGGGAAAAAAAAATAATTAAAAAATAAAAGCAAAGTTTAACAAATGTACCTGCAAAAAAAAATTGTCAAAAGGACAGTTTTTCTCTTGACACCATCATTACTGTATACTCCCTCAGTAATTTTTATTATTTTAAGGAGATTTTATCTGGAGAATTGGCAACACACATGATTATCCTTGTAAATGAACAATCTAATTGTGTTTGATATTTTCAGTGTCAATTCTTAGGAGAGGAGAAAAAAAAAAAAAAGCCTAAATCCAAATGATGCTTGAAACTGATTGTAGTAAATTTATATGGTGAGAGCAAATGACAGAAATACCCCCCCATGCATGCCCCCCCAAACACTTGTTATTTTAGTTACTAGTTACATGCTTATTTAAATTTGTTGTTCTCTTGTTCAGTCATTTTTATAAGTCTATGAATAAAAACATTGTTTTCACAGAAATTTCTTTATCATATGGTAAATAAATATAGCATTGCAGTTGGTCAACTTTTTTTTCTTACAATCTAATAAAATAGTGTTTAATTCTATTATCAATTCTTGGGAAAAAAATCAAAATGTAGTTTCAGGTGTTTAGTTTGGTTTCATATAAACATATGAAGCCAAAATAAACACATGAAACTAATAAAATTCTAAAGATTTTTTTTTTTTTTTAAATTGCCAAAAGAGTAATAGTGATGTCAACAGAAAAAAAAACCTTTGACAAAGTCCCACCCCTCCTCAGGTATGTTTGTTAAACTTTGGTTACAAAAAATTGTAGAAGAATGTGTTTCTCTGCCAAATCCTACCTGCACAGCAAATTGACCAGCTTGGAACTTACCTGAAATTAAAAGAAAATGAAAATGTTAAATTAAAATTTCTAGCAACTGTTAACACATACTTTTAATTAACACACCTCAAACAATTTCTCTTATTAAGTCTTTGGTCAAGTTTTGGAGTTTCTAGATGCATCTATATACATTGAAGCAAGTAAGATTCAAGCAAACCTTGAATATCTATGTAACAGGCACACATGACAATAACCAATTGTACTTTTACCAATGACTCATAACATAATACCAAAAATTTACTTCAAGTTGGAATCTCATTACCTTAATAACAACAAAAACTTTATCTCTCATGAGTATCAGAAATTTAAGAAGTATTCAAATACAATCTTTTATTGTACATCAGTTTCATGAGGTTTTGCTTGTACCAAAATAGACACTTAACTAAATTCATTAACCCTGTTTATTATGTAACTGCTTTTTTTTTTTTTTTTTACAATGACATTCATCCTGTACAAGGCCCAAGAGGCTTACAGAGTAAGAGGCATAGTTTATGAGGATATGTGGGGAAGATAATGGTTGACTCTAGGCTTGAACAAGCCAAAATTGTAATGATCGAGAAGCATCCTCACACGAGTTGGCTACACAAAGCAACAGTTTATGAGAAGATGCTCAAGTGGAACATATATCTCACCAATGGAATATGAATATTACTCTCTCTCTACCTAGAGTGTCTCTCAGGCCTCATCAGGATGAACATGGTGGGGGGGGGGATCATGCAGTTATATTTTAAGCATGAAATAAGGTTCAAACTTGATAATCTAATAAACATGACCAGACTCAGCTAAAATTATCAAATGCTAAAAAAAAAAAAAAAAAAAGCTGTGTATAAAAGCTCTTATAAAAAAGAATGTGCCCATCAGCTACACAGCCAATTAAAGTAACAGTAAATCTTGTTCTCAGCATTGTTGTTTTTCTTTCTTTCTTTCTTTTTCGCCATATTGTCAATAATCAAATATATATTGTATCAATTTTTCATTAACATTGAAAACATGAAACCAGGAAGTTTGATGAAAAGGAAAATGACTGAAGCAGGTAAGAACGTGCAAAGAAAGTCGTCAAGGCAGGTAACCATTCAAATTTTTTTTTTTTTTTTTAATTAAACCTGCTAAAAATTAAATTCAAATAAGGATACCCACACATTTACTTCAGAAATACAATTTTATCAAAGCATAAGAAATTATAATTTTCCATAAAAGCAGACTACAGGACAAATCATGTAAAATTGATTACAGAAAGTTTAGTGGGATTTTTTTTTTTTTTTTTTAATTAGCTTTCTTGAACAGAGTCTGACTAGGTCAATGAGTGGGGGGGGGGTATCTAGCAACAAGTTGTCACCTTATAAGGGGGAAGTGAAATCCACAGCTGACATATAGCAGTTGCCTGTTGCTGGGTGGGTATTTAAGGCAAAGACAAAAATGGATTACCACATGATTGAGATTTTTTGAAAAATAGAACAAAGGCTAGATGTTTGAGTAGATTAACAGTTTATTGGGTTTTTTTTTTGGTTTTTTCTTTCTTTTTTTAAATAAAAAAAAAAAAAAAAAAGAGGTTTTTGTATTTCCCATAAATGCATGGTTGTACTCCAAATCTAACAGCTTACAGCCACATCATGCTGAAACATCAGTTCCCATACAATCATCAAAGTTAAGCAACATTGCACCAGGTCAGTACCTAGATGGGTGACCGCTTGAGAATACCAGTTGCTGTAAGATTGAATGTTGTAATGGATGATGGATCAGAATTGTTAATTGGAGAACCAAGTTCCAGTTCCCATTGGATTCATTATATTCACTTGCACAAAAATAACCTTGGGAAAAGTATGAACTCACTTCTTCCCCTAGATATGGGTTAATTATTAAGACTTGTATCACTAAAGCATTATCTAAAAAAAAAAAAATCTGGCTTTAAATAACCTGCAGTGGGTTGATAAGTCATAAAATGAATCAATCAATAAAATACTGATTAGCTATACAGACAGGTCTTTTAGATTTATTTACATTCTTTGGAATATAAACATAGAAACTACAGTGATCACAAAGTGAGGGATCAATTTATATATTGATTGTAATATAGAATTGATCCCTTTGTTTTGTTAATCAAATTTTGATAAAGGTATGAATCCACATCTCACCACTTCAAAGTTATAGGTTAATTAGTAAGACTTGTATCACTATTATCTCCCAAAAAATTCTTAATATCTAAAAATAATTTTCTTACAAAGGGTTGATGGCTGAAAAAAAAAAAAAAAAAAAATCAATCAAAAAGAATCTGAAGTCTGAAACCAGTTTTTCAAATAGAATTTTTTAAGTCTAACATTGAATTTACATTTTAATTTATTTCCTTTACGCCAGAGAAAAGGTTTATTTATAAATATGAGGACATTTAGAGAACCTACACTTAAATCAATGATGTGCTTCATCTAGCAGAGAACATATCAGTTCTTTCATAAAACTACTTCATTTTTGTTAAGTGAAGTATCCCAACCCAAGTGATAGGTCAATGGTTAAAGCATTGAACTGAAAACAAAAGAACATCAGTTCAATCTCAGATACTGTATCAGTGATGTCCTTGAAATATTATCTGGAAAACAGAAGCAAACATTTAAACTCCTTTCATGTTTATCAAACAGTAGTAGAGTTCTCTCTTGTTTACTGTTTAGGATATGGTTTACCGGTTCTCACATCCACAGTCATAATAATTTAACTGTCCTAACTTTTTGGTGATCTGATTGATCAGTGGCTGCAATTTCATTATGAGGGTAGCAGGTTGACATTTTTCTGGTTGCTGCATCTGACTGGAAGTAAAAAGCCCAAACTATTTGGTAATGCTTAGAGAGGCTGTTCTGGTCAACAATTGCATAATATCAGGGCATCTGTAGTGCCACATCATGCATGGGTAGGTGTCCCTGCCTGTATTTCCGGTAGACGACCCAGAGGCCATATACTTTAGTCTTAGCCAGTTTGTATTGCCATTGATGATTTTCTTCTTAAGGATGAAATGATTAAGAAAAAAAATAAAAATTTCTTTTCTACAATATAACTTAATAAAATAACATCAAAATGGCATCATTTTGCTGAAGAGAATAAATACTGACTCAAATCAATTTTATTTTTTCAGGAAAAATTTGATCCAGTATCAAGCCTGTCTATAGAGCAAAATATCTCACCACATTTTATATACATATGCACACACACAAATATAAAGAGACACTAAAAGTAACTAGGTGCTGTCTATAAGTTTGAATGGAGGAGGGATACAGATAAAAATTTTGGGGATCAAGTGTTACTTGGCTGGAAGGTGGATAGTTCCAGTTGTAGGCTTATATAGAAGAGCCGTTGTTAGAGTGTACAGTTGAAGAGGCGAAGGAACCTAAATTTCACCTATATACCGCCAAAGAGAGTGCTCAGTCCAACTCAAAGATTGTCACTGAATATGGAACCAAATATCATGAAAACTTGATTCAAGTATTCAGGTCTTGCTCCAGCCATATTTTCACTTTTCATTTTCTTATAACCGTACACAAGGTCTTTGCCAATTTTTGTTCATATCAACGCAAATTGGAAATAAAAGGCAAAAATGGGATGATTTGGCAAAATGGTTACAGGCAGTAATTGTTACTATAAAATATATTTTCATAAAATTCTTTTAAAATAAAATAAAAGCAAATACTTCATTTCCTTATAAGATTTTTTTTTTTATGTTAAAACCTTCCAACTCCAATAGGTAGGCATACCAAATTTGCAAGTTTTATATAAAAAAGATAAACAAATTCTTCCCAATTACATAGTGATCATTCTAGTCAATTTTGAAATATGAGTGCAGCACATTTCAATTTAGAACTGATCTATCTGCACAAATGATTTGATTATAAGTGGTAAGAAGGCTGGTATAGAAAACAGCCACACTTTTCAACAGAAATAACAGTGAAATGTTACACAATGTGTCACAAGTCTACCCACAGCCCTACTCAGCTCTCCTAAACTGGTCAACACCTAAGGCAAGAGAGTCCAATCTGTCCTGCTATTTAACCCATAGCTGGAGAAAAATGGATTTATGCTTTATGAAGTCATTAGAACAAAGGGAACAAAACCGAATCAACAGGAATTTGGATAGGTCTCAGCAAGTTCTGTCTCAATTTCTGGAATGAGATGTTATTTAAGCTATTTACATTCAAATTATTGTCCTTATCTTTGTTGTTATATTTTGGCCATTGTGCCCTTTATCAGGTGTATATCAATCCGGGTAACCTGCAAAGAATTCTGAACTGAAACCTTTATTTAATCTACAGAAGTAGTTACGGGAAAATAGCCTAGTGGATTAATGTGTTTGTGAATTGGGTGACAGTAATTTTGAGTTATTCGGATCAATATAAACCTGATGAAGGCCAGAGGGTACAACAACAGGCGAAACGTAATAACAAATATGAGATGAATAGCCTGAATGTAAATAGTGTAAATAATGGCTTTATGGATTTCACTTTATGCACTAATAAATGTTATGCTACCTGCACAAACATCAATTATATAATCACATCAACAATACTCATTTTTAATATCATTCACCGTATAAACAAGCTTTTAGTTATTGGCTTAATAGCAAAAATTCAAAATTGGAATATTTATATAAAAAGGCTTACTTCAGATTTTGTAAGTAAACATTTATGCAATCTTTTTGAGGAGGGAACATTTCTTGGAGACTTTCGTGTTCTCTTGAGAACAATGTGTATTTACCGATTCCTCCCCTTCACTTAAACTCTCATTCTTCTCTCTTCTACAGACATTTCATCTACCCCCACCCACCCATCATGTATGCAATCTACTTTCTCACCTTCTCAGAGATTTAATCGTTATCTCACACCCACACAGTCTAGGAACAGACAAAAATGAAATATAATAATAATGATGATAATAGATAAGTACATATGCAGTATGAGTTCAGTTGAAAACAAAAGTGGTTGAGAGAAACAAGTTGTCAACTGAGAATCATTTGCTTTCAAGAAC
Organism: Acanthosepion pharaonis; assembly: GCA_903632075.3. Lineage (NCBI taxonomy): Eukaryota > Metazoa > Mollusca > Cephalopoda > Sepiida > Sepiidae > Acanthosepion > Acanthosepion pharaonis. The sequence goes on along the minus strand of CAHIKZ030003556.1, from coordinate 461,048 downwards.
ATTATAAATAATGCTCAAAAAATTCTTGTCTACATAAACACATTAATGCTTCATTCTTTCACATGTGTGTATTACATTTTATATATATATATATATATTATAAAAAGAAAGAACAGTAAGATATATAATCCGGTGTTCTTATAGACATTTTTATTTTTACAAAATAGTGCTCAATGTAAATTTAGACGACATACATTCAACGGATGTCAGATTTCATTGAAAAATACACCCCTACCCCTTACCAAAACGTAACTAATAATGGATACATCAAAATACAGACATAATGAACACCCAGACACCCCTTGTCTAGTTGAAGTAGATTTATCTGTAACCTTGAAAACGTGAATTATGATTTTAACTGTGTCTTTAAAACAGAGTAATTTTAAAAGTTACTCCAAAATTCGCTTGAGAATGAAATGGAACTAATGTCTTTAATTTAATTACAAAATTAAATTCGTAGCTTTTAGCTTCCATTTTTGAAACATGGTTAGAATTGTGTAGCAAAAAAAAAAACATTTTAAATAAATCAATTTATAATATATATTCACAACATTTCAGTTGTATGCTTCAGATTTCTTTAAGTGATATTAGGTGTAATTTTGAACTGAACCCTTTTAGTCCATGCGAGTACATTGTTCTAATTCCACATGCCATGCTTCTGAATATTTCATTTCAGTTAACTGGTAACTCAATTTCGTCTCCTCTGCTGTTGCCAGGTATTGAACTCACAATGCTCTGGATAGAGTCACTTTTGGATCACATGACCAACACTTTTATCCACTGGGCCATGTGTCCTTGAGGAAATAGTGTAAATAGTTACAATACCTATTCTCAGAAATGTTTCTGAGAGGAGATATTGTAACTATTTACAATTATTTTTAAAGTCTCTCAGAGGACAAAACGTGTCACCTAAGATTAAAACATCTTTATCAAAGCAAACATAAGGTTTTTATTTTGTGTCAAGTATTTATATACTAGAGCAAAAACGTTATTTTTTTCAAAATTTTGGAGAATAAAACTGTTCATGAATATTCATAAGGTTAGCGGA